>WBZZ01004013.1:10000-22038 GCA_019918135.1 Paulinella micropora
GCACGGACGGTAGAGTCGGACGACAGACGCCCAGCGCAAAGAGCTCCGCGCTGCCGTCCTGGTTGCACGTGGTCATCTCGACTGGCTGCAGCTTCCAGTACGCGGGGGCCGACAGCAACGAGATCTCCACGCTGCGCTTTTCTCGCAGCGCTTGGGTTAGCCAGCGCTTGCAGTTGTCGGTTTGGCAGCCGCTGCACGGATCGGAAGTTGTTCTCTGGCTGCCAGCTTTTCGGCGGCGCTGCGGATCGTCTGCGTCGGGTACGCACAGAACAAGCTCTGGTCACGCTGCAGGTACGTCGTCACCGTCCGCTGGTTGGCGGCCCTGCGCCACTTGCCTGGTAGTGCACCCTTGACCTTGCCCTCGGCCCCGCGCAGCTGGAAACTCAGCTCGTTCGCGTACAAGCGCGCGTAACACACTGTCGGTTCGTTGGGCACCGAAGTCACGGTAGTCCTGGCGGCCACGGGCGCGCCGACGCGCTGCCCACACACCTTGGTGGTTGGCTGCGCGTGCTGTGCCAGTAACTGCCCCACGCTACCTGGCACTTCGGCCCGCGGGCCGTCCTCATCTGTACAAACTACCTGGCTCCAGCGCCACAGCGCGTCCGCGAGGTAGTTCACCGGGCTGCTCTCGCTGTAGCGGCCCTCTTGTGGGTAGAAGGTAGCCGGGGCCACCGTCAGTGGCAGGTACAGCTGTCCGCTGCCCTTGTCCCGCAGCAGCCGCAGAGCAGTGGGTTCCGACAATGGCCACCCGAGCCCAGGCGTTACGCGTGCACGGGTCTGCGGCGCTACCAGCACGGGGCACAGGGCTACGGTCAGCGCCGGCAGCGCCAGCGAGAAGAAGTCCAGGACCGCGGTATTTGTCGATGGGATCGTGGCCCACAGCCGCGCGTACTGGTACAGCACCGCCAGCCAGCGCTGGCGCGCTATGGCGGGGAGCCCCGCGTCGATGATCCGGTGGTGCAGCGCTGCTATTGGTTCCAGCAGCACGCCGAGGATGTTCCGGCGCTGGCCGTGGCTGACGAGGGCCTCCAACGCCGCCGCGGCCGCCTGCAGGCACACCGAAACCACGTACAGGGCCGAGTACACCGCGTGGCACTTCTGCACGCCTTCACGCCACGCCCGCGGCAGCTCGTCCGACAGCTGCGGGAGAGCCACGGCCGCCCGTACGTCCTGCACCAGGCGCCGCAGCTGGCCCAAACTCTTACACCTCAACAGCCCCTGGATGACGTGCTCGAAGTGTTGGTAGCGCGCCCGCGAGCCCTTGACTACCACATAAGCAATGTCGTTTGCTGCGCCCTTGTGCGTCGTCTTCCTCTTCTTCTTCTTCTGCACCGGTTCTTCTTTTTTTTCTTCTTCTTCTTTTTCTTCTGCTTCTGCGGGCCCCGCCGCCGTCGTCGGCCCCGTACCAACGACTGGCTCCAGCCAACGGTCTAGCTCCCGCAACTCCCGGCACAGGCGCGGGTACACGTCCAGGAAGGCCAGCAGACCTATCAGCAGCGGGTCCCCCTCTCTGATTTCGTGGTCGGGGCTCCATCGTGTGGTTGCGCTGCAGGCCTAGGACCAGCTGGTTGTACTCCCGGCCGTACTCGGAGTTGGTGTGGTGCAGCGCTTCTAGCGCCAGCGCCAGTTTCTGCAAGAACTTGTGGAAGTCGTAATGGTGGCTCACGACCGAAGTTTGGTAGGCACGCAACCTAGCTAGCACGCGCTCCATTGACTTGGCCTCCCCGAACACTTCCTCCGCCTCTTGTTGCGCCAGCCACTGCTGGAATTCGGGCTTCTCATGCAGGCGTTGCAGCAGCTCGCACGCCTTCGTCTGCCACAGGCCGACGGTGTCGGGGTGTGTGCGAGCCAGCGCTGCGTTTAATTGCTCCAGGTTCGTCACCAATTCACACAGCACACTCGAGCTCTCTGTATTTTCTGCCTCGTAGACGACGCGCGGTCCGGCAGACTGCATTGTCTCCCCTTCCAATTCCAGAGACAACAAAACTTGTCACATATCTCTCTGTCTCTGCCTGTCTCTCTCGTGGTGGCATGGCCCCCCCCCCCCCCCCCTCACACCCGCCTTTTCCCAACAGACCGGCCCCTCCCCCCTCTCTCCACGCAGCCACCTTTCTTCCTCCCTCTCCCCTCTGTTCTCTTTGGCGGTGGGGGTGTCTGTGTGGGATTTTTTTTTGCGCAAGTAGAACTCGGCGCCAAATCGTCGCCGAGGCTCAGCTGCGACTGGCAGAATGCTACAAGACTGGTGCGGGCGTGCCCGAGGACGCGACCAAGGCGTTAAAATGGTACACGAAAGCAGCAGACCGAGGCCATGCCGAGGCGCAGTACGAACTCGCTGAACACTACTGGTATGGCAGCGGCGATGCTCCGTACCGCCCCGCCGAGCAAGGAAACCCAGGTGCACAATTCAGTTTGGGAGTTAGTTACGCTAGCGGGATGGGAGTCGGGCAGGATGACGCGAAAGCGGTGGAGTGTTTCCGTCTAGAAACGGAACAAGAGCATGCCTTGGCAAGGTACTTCCTCGCAAACTGGCTATAAGCCCCCCTGGATGGAAGGGGGAGAGCAGCCAAACGTCTTACTCATTGGAGGAACGGACCGACCTGTCCATTTGGTGCCAGATTGCGCGGATTCTGTATTTATTTCGGTCAGTTGTGTACACAAAGGCCGGAGCGGGAGACGAAAGGGGGCAGAGGGGCGCGCCAAGAAAGTGCAAAAAAGAATACGCTGAATTAAAGCTCGACAAAGTCTTACACTTGACACTGGGGAGGGGGTTTAACGGATGTGTTTCATGTATTTATTTTTTTGTGTAGCTTCTGCGCTCGATACGCGCGCCGACACTCTCCAGGCGCTGGCAACGATACAGATACAATTCCAGCTTGAGCAAGCTCGACACGCCCGGGCCCTGTATGTTATCACAACCCGCTAGATCTAGCTCGTGGAGGGCCTGGAACTCCCACAGAGGAGCCAAGTTGGTGCCCGGGCGTGTCGACCCCATGCTCATGCTCAACTCCTCGAGCTGGCGCAGCTGACCTACGCATTCTAGCCCTTCGTCGTCGATCATGTTGAATTGGCTCCGCTCTAGCCGCCGGCTCCAGCGCCACCCCGCGGCGGATGGATGGGCGGTGGTCGCTGTGCCAGGTGGACAAGTGCCTCACGTGAGAACAGGGAGCGGGAGAGAGAAGGGAAGAAAAAGAGGGAAGGTCGCGGCTGCGGCGCCTCGTTCTGCGAAGCCTGCTTTAAGCAAAACCAAGCGGCGGGGCGCACTTGCGCAAATTGCCGGGGGGGGCGATGACGCGGCGGCCGCCAACCGCGATCGCCTCGCGGTACAGAACCTAATAAAGCTGCAAAAACTAGGAAGCTGGTGGGCGGGGCTTGCGATTGGTGTGCAATAGATGCGGCGTGCCGGCGCGGGTGGGTGAGCCCCCGGTGGTCTGTGAAACATGCACGCTCTCTCCCTGACTTCCATAAAGATTCTTTTAATTAATAAAAGCTTTTGTACAAAAGTCAGACCGTTTGGCGCGGTCTGAAGCCCGCCGATGATGCCCGCAGCCGGCGCTATGTTGTCGACATTGTCTAGCGAAAACTCGAGTGCGTGACAGGATCACGCCAGTCGCAACATTCTCTTGAATAAAAAAAATTCCAAAACAAAACCGCTGCGAAATCACGGACTTTGCCAAAAAAAATTAAAACTGTTGTGGGAAAGCCACAAATTTGTGGCCAAAACGCACGGGTTTTGCGGGGGACCGCGCAGATTGCGGGAAACGTCCGGGTTGGCGGGCACCATACAATTTGTTTTCTTTCTCTCCCCCCCCCCCCATCCCCCCCCCACCCCTTCAGGGACAGGGGCGGGGGAGGGTGTGCCTAAAAAATATTTTAATCTACCCTTTCCGAATCCGACGGATTCGGAAAAACAGACGGATTCACTGGAAAACTTCCGGGTTTTGCGAAAAGGCTGAAAATTTGGGGCCAAAACAGTCGGTTTTTGCGGGGAAACATGCAGATCTACCGCAAAACGCATGGATTTTGCGGAAACCCGCAAATTTGCGAGAGAAAGAGGGCCAGAAAAAGGCAGTGCTTCCGGGTTTTCCGGCAGAAATGACCACATCACTTCCGAAATTCGACTATATCACGCCCTGACGGTGTTGCGTGCCGTGGCCGGCATCCCAAAAGCGGGAGCTCGGCGCGGCTGCTGCGCGTGGGTAACCCGCCTGCTGGACACCAACATCGTTCTGCAGTATGACGAAGACGAACAGAAGTGGGAAAGCAACCTTAAGGAGTGCCTGGACGCGGTCCAGGAACAGTTTTATGCCTGGGAACACTACGATGCTACGCGGCCCGTGCTGGCCCCGCTAATGATGTGCCGGGTGGGGAATCGGTGAGGCGCGACCTACGGCACCTCGTGGGCTACGGAGAAGACAATTTTGTCTGGGGTACAGACATCCACGTCGCCGAGTGAACGGAAGACAAGCACGGCGAATTGCTGAAAAGCAAGCCTACTCTAAGCTCCCGCGGCGACGAACTACCATTGAGAGGAGCTTGTTTGTGACACACCCGACAGAAACCCAAATAAACGGCTGCCGGTACTCCTTGATTAGTTCCTTTTTGGAAACATATTTGTGCTTGACGATCGTAACTCTGATATACCCTTTACATTCTTCGCCAAACTCATTTCTTTCATAACAGAAGCTCTGCAGCTTAATAGGAACAGGCCGCTCTTTGGTTTGTCTAGCCCACCAGGCAGGAATCGTGAGGTGCGCGCTATGCTTGCACCACGTAGTCTGGGTGTCAGATTGTCGTAGGCGAACCCTTGGAAGCAAGCCCAGCTTTGTCTTAAGCTCCCCGACAGTCACGCCCGCCCCCTACCGTGGACTTTTCTTGGAATTGCTGCATGCTGCCATCTTGGTCTAGCTAATAGTACGTAAGTTGTAGTGGCGCCTCACCCATCGCTCTCTTACCTCCACCTTTGCCTTTCTTGCGCTTTGCTTCTCTTACTTTCCTTTCGGTACGTTTGGCGCCTGCCGACAAGAAAGGGGAGATGACCAGTGTTACAATGCATGATTGGCTGACAACTGCGTACATGTACCGAGACGGACCCAGAAAAGGGGCGAGCGCGACGGGTTTGAATCAGGGGGGAGGGACGCCCCCCTCCCCTGCCACTTTCCTCTCCCGCTCCCTGTTATTAGACAGGGGGGCTTAACAATTCGTGCTCATCCTCCCTCCCTTGCCTCTTCCCTCTCCCACTTCTAGTCTTCGGTACCAAGCGTAAGACCGTCGAGCTTTAATTTAAACAAATTCTTCACTTTCCAGATGCTTTCCCTCCTCTGTCCCTTCCTTCCCCTGCCCCCTTCTACCCCCCCGTCCCCCCTTCCCTTGCCCGTCTGTTTTTTTGGTTGTCGGGCAAAAGAAAATTCTTTTTCCTTCATATTTTTCATATTCTTCCGACCTTGCGCACGGTTGCCGAGCCATGGCACTGACAGGACGCCGTCGTCGGGGTAGGGGGGGGGGGGGGGGGGTCCTTAGAGAGGGTCTGGCTAAAGCACGACAGAGAACTGATCGCTAAGCTGGCTCGAGCAGGTACAACTAGGCTGTGCGGGCTCACCTGCTACGCTGCTACCGTTTGTAGCGCTCTTGCAGCCGCTCGCCCGCAACTGTGCCTGGCCCTGGCTATGGCCTTACCTGTTGTTTCTGATGTGTTCTGGCGCACCGGCGCGGGTCGGTCTGCAGTTTGTCATAGTAGCAGAGACCGAACCCCTGATTAGAAGCTTGCGTGTGTCCTTTCCCGAACTTCTGCGTGGTTGCTTGAGCCCGCGTGCCTTTACGCGCATGAACCTGCTTGCCTTTGCTGCTGGGGAGGCTTGGTAAAAAAAGTGGGGGAGATTACCACGAGCAAACAAAGGGGGCGGGGAGGGGGGGGGGGGCATGGCGAGGAAATTTTAATCTCCTAACACAGACGCAAAAACAGCCCAATTCAATGAACCACCCCGTTTCACAATTGCTCCCTCCACCCTCTTTCCCATCACACATCTCCCTCTTCCCCCCCCCCCCTGCGCGCAGCGATCATTATTATTACTATTATTCTACTCTTTCCCGCGGGGCTGATATGGTGTGTGTGTGTGTGTGTGTGGGGGGGGGGGGGGGGGAAGGGGTCCGCCCGGTGGCTTTGCGCTCTTCCGTATTTGTCCCCCCCCCCCCCCCCGCCCCGTCTCCTCTCTCCTCCGCCATTTTTCTACCTCTTGAACCTGTCTTGTGCATCTTGTAAAATGCCTTCCTCCCCTTAATTACTTAATGTCATCTTCGTTGTATTTCTTTAAACACTTTTGCACTTTCCACCCTTCCCGCCCTTTTTTTTCCGTTGTTTTTTTGTATAGCCTTTTTGCTGGACGGGGATGGGGTTTTTTTTTGGGGGGGGGGGGCGGGGGGGGGGGGGGGTAGGGGAGTGTAACGAAGGATCAGAAAGAAAATTAAAAGAGCCATCCTGCGTTTCTTTCTGTTTGCTCTAGTTTTTAATATTCTTGTTCTTCGTTTTAGAGATTCGATTCACACGTGCTGGGCTGTGGTCTTGCTCTCTGGACAAAACACTACGCTGAATGACACACTCCACAAGGTTTTGACCACGTTGCAATCCATAGCCGAGTTACGTAAGGGACATGAAAACAAGAAAATGATCGAGCTCGCAACAAACGTCTGGATTAAGGACAGAGGTCCTCTCAAATGCTCTCTTCTCCGAACTCCTTGTTCGCCCATTCAGTATACGGAAAGTTCGCTGTCCGATTGGGACATTGATCGTGACCTCGAAAACTACGACGGCAGAAGCCTTAATACAGACCGTGAATGGGACAGAGTAATTGTAGCCACGCTCCTAACCCGCATAGACCTTGATGGTGATGACTATTCACAAGAGGATTGGAATGAGGAACAGTGCTGTGGCGTGCTCAACACGTTAATCACAAATTACATTAACGTCTCTGGCTGGAAAAAAGACAGAATGTCTTTCATGCGAATCGGCTTGCAAACATTTAAGGAGTACTACGAAAAATTCTCCGACTTCGAGACGGCTACTAATGCACAAAAGTTTGTTGGGTACTTTTGTCCATTCCTCGCCCCCGAGGCAAAACAAAAGTTCGATACAAAGTATGTCAATCCGCAGGAAAAAGGAAGCATTATCTTTGGCCCGCCTAAGGGCAAAGATGGCGATGCTGTCTTTGCCCTGCCGATGCGGCGAGCGTTGCTCTTTTTTTTACTTTTTGCTGAACTGTCCAGCTGGCTCACTGGTCAAAGAGAACAAGTCTGTGAACACATACTCTGGCGTAACCCGAGGCAGAGTAAAGGACCTAGAAGATCATTTACGTTTTAAGAAAATCTACCAGGCGAAAATTGGATTGTCCCCCGCCAAGCTGATCGCAGAGCTGGCCGCGCAGGCCTGCGAAAACTTCCTGCTAGACGAAACGCGCCTGCGAGTCGTGACGTTTGCAAAGGATAGACTGCAGGAAGAAGATGCAAAAGCAGCAGTTCCGAAGCAGAAAACAAAAGGTGGATCAGGGTCATCATCACCATCATCATCATCATCAGACGAGCTTGGAAACGAAATTCACGAGTCTCTGGCCTCGTTTCCTCCGGGCTGCGACCTGTCCAACGCAGGCATTAACGTCTGTAAGGATTCTTGCGCGCTGAGCCTGTTTTCCGCGTCCCGATCTACTGGCGACAACCAAGCTGGCCGACATTATGTGGGAGGTTGAACCCAGGCCAGGATTACGAGCTGTGCGCGGTTAGTCTTCAATCACGGGCCGCCCTCTTTGCCTATATGGACCCCAGCACGGAACAACGCCTCATGTTCAAGGTTATGTATACACCAGCCAATACAGCTAAAGAGGTCAATGAGATGCACAACGTTTGCGTTAATACTGGTCAGGCCTGGAACAGCAGGCACCCCTTTACACGCGTCCAGGGCGGCGGCGCTGACGCTTTATCAGCGCTGTGCCAAGCCCACCCGAGCATAGCCGTCTCAGCCTCGTACACTAAATTTAAACAAGAACACCCGGGGGTGGCGGATTGCTTACTGACAACAGAAGAGTTGTCCTCGTCCTACCGCGTAGGGCTGCTGGTGTGCTACGCGCTGCCTTCTGTGGGGAAAGGGCGCGACCTCCTGCAGGCCGCCGTCTCCACGGCGGCGTCCGTGGTGCCGAAAAACAATGCCGGGGCCGCGGTGCACGCGGTATTCAACCATTGCCACTACTGGCTGCCCGTAACAGACCGGGGCTCTCTGGTTGCAGCGGCCAAGCTGCCAAACAGTCGCTACCTGCTGCTATGCGACAACAACGACCAACTCTCGGTCCAAAACGTTGCAACAGAAGAGTACAATTCCCTGGCCGGCGGCTGGGCACAGTGGTACCAGCAAAGTTTGTTCTTCGACATGGGCTGCTGGGCACACGACAGCAGCGACTCCGGAATCATCGTCATCCAGGCAGACAAACAACAGATTGCCAAGGCAATTGAAACTAGGCAAACGGCCGAGCTGTCGAGCTTGGGTCGTACAGCGTTTGCGCAGTGGTCTCTAGCCTAAACAGAGAGAGAAACAGCGAGAAACAGCGAGAGAGAAAGAAAGCAGCTCACAGGGGGGGGGGGGGGGAAGCGAAAAACACTGCGTTCAGCGCTAAAAAAACCAAGGGGGCGGGGCGCCAAAAAAAAAACAAGCCAGCCTTTCTATTCTCTTTTTTTTTTAATAAAAAGTTTTTTTTTTTTTTTTTTTTTTTTGCGTGAGAGAGCCTTACACGTATTTTTTTTTTTATTAAGAAAAAAATCGTTAAAACAGACGGAAGAAGAAACTTTGCTGGCAGCTAGAACGAGAAGCATCCCCCCCCCCCACGGGGATTGGGGGGGGGGGGAGGGAGGGAATTAGGTTTTTTTTAAATTTTTCTTTGGTCCGCGCCCCTCCCCCCCTCTTTACTGCATGTACACACGGCCCATTTGTCCAAACTGAGCGGAGCGCACGCTGAGACCCACAAACTGCTCGTTGCGTTCATCTGTCAAGGCCTGGTCCAATTTTTTCTCGTCCATCTTCCAAATGAGGCGGTGCGTCTCGCTTGCATCAGCTGTGCCTTTCAGAGCCGTGTTCTTCCCACGAAACTCACGTTTTTGCGAGGTGGATAGCAAGCTGCGCGCCTAAATCAGAAATCGAGTGCGCGAGTCTTTGCCTTGTATGTCAATCTTGTCGCGATGTTCCTTCTCGGTAGGCAGCCTAGTAAAGAGCATGTCGTTATGCGCCCACTGTTGCCCCATGTCGTAGCGCGGAAAGAATACGTCTGACACTCCCTGCATCTGCACCCGCAAGGGCTTGGACGGCCGCCCACCGGGCTCGCTGTCCTCGCCGCAGATGCCCATAAAGGTCCACTCGATGGGCTCCGTTTTTTCGGCCTCCTCCTCTCCGTTACTTTTGGTGGGCGGTTTTCCTTTGCTTTTGCCGTCGTTTTTGTCCGGTTTGGGAATGTAGATTGGCCAGTTGGTGACACAATTCGTAACGTTGATGAAGCTAGTTTTTGATCGTAGGATGGTTGTTTTTTGGCCACCAACAGATCACGGGCGCAGTTGAATTACTGGTTCGCCCTGGTAACCAGAGGGTTCGGCGCGCCTAATGCTGTCGGCCCTGGTTTGTGCCAAGGCACTGATAGCCACTGGGCCATATTCTTCTTCTTCGGGGTTCAGCACCCCGTACTTGACTCTGCTTCCGTCCATCTTTTGCAAATGGGGGGGGGGGGGGGGGGGGGTGAAATGATGCGCACAAGAAAAAGGAGAAGTGATTAAGAGGAGAGTAGCCAAAAGGTTACAAGAAAACCAAAAACAAAAAAACAAAAAAAAAGGAAAAAAAAAAAGGAAAAAAAAAGTAGAGTACGGGGAAATAATGTCAGAGGAGGAGGAGGAGTGGGGAGAAGGGGGGGGGGGGGGGGGACGGGGGTGAAGGGTCAGAGCCAGAATACAACAAAATAAAAAAAAAAGACCTACAAGTTTTCTTCTACAATTGTGATGCGCTGCCCAACCCCCGCCCCCCCCACCCCCCCCGCCGCGCCTTGGGGGGGTCTAAACCATCGCCCCCCCCCCCCCCCCCCCCCCCCCCCCCCCCCCCCCCCCCCCCCCCCCCCCCCCCGCAGTGTCACCTCCCTCCCCTTAGAATCATCCGCGCCCCACAAAAAAAAATCCCTTTACCCCCCCCCCCCCCCGCCCTCTTGTTTTTTTTTTCGCACCCCTCTTGCCCCTTCCATTCTTTTCATAAACTTTGCGTGTGGACTAGCAAAAACCTCACCCCCTCCCCACCCCACACCCCGCCTACCTCGTACAGAATGCCCTTGCTTTTTCTTTGTTGCCTTTTCAACCTTCTTTTTGTTTCTTTGTCTTTCTATTTTTTGCTACTTCTCGCTCCCCCCCACCAGCCCCCTCGGCGTCCCCCCGGTATAAGACGCCAAGTTGAACTGTTTTCAAACAAAAAATCGACCCCTCCCCCCCCCCCCCCTTCCTCCCGCTCGCTCCCCTGCCCCTTTCTTCCACCCGTACGCGTTCTCTTTTTTTTTTTTCTTTGACAAAACCCAGGAGCCGAGGGGCAGACCTCAGTGTAAAAAAAACAACAACAACAACCAAACAAACAAAGCAAAATCCAGTATGCAAAGAAGGATCGCGACCGGGAAGTATCTCAAAGTAGTCATGATAGGATCTTCGAGCGCGGGCAAGTCCTCTCTCTTGCAGAAGCTTGCAGATAACAGGCGACCTAGCGAATGCCATACCCCTGCCACGGTTGGTCTTGATTTTAAGATCTTGCCCGCCATGAAGCTCGATGACCAAATGCACCAGGTCTGGGTCTGGGATACAGCCGGGCAAGAGCGTTTTGACTCCATGATTTCTAATTACATGCGCGGTGCGCACATGGCCCTGGTGTGCTGCAGCTTGCAAAAAGAAAATTTCTACCAGGAGGTACTGAAGTTTGACACTTCTTCGAAAGACAAGCAAGAGGAAATCCTGTTTGTGCTGGTCGGTTGCCAGCGCGATCGGGACTACGATGGCGCAGAAACAGTGACTTGAGGCTGAACTGGAAGGCAACAGTGACTTGAGGCAGAAATTCGAGGAACGGATCCTGGTTACTAGCGCAGAAACAGACTCGCAAGAAGAATTGATGGCTAAGATTCGGCCGTTCTTGGTTGAGGCGGCCGAGATCAGTCACAAGAGAGCAGAGAAAGCGATGCTCGGCGTCGTCGACACTAGCAACGGCGCTGGCGTGAAGGCAGGCTGCTGCTAAAAAAAAAGCAGCAGCTCTTTGGCCAAAAATCAGTTACGCTCTTGTTTTCTCTCTCGCTGTTTCTCTCTCGCTGTTTCTGTTTCTCTCCCCGTCTCAGAACGGTACGGTCGGCCACTCCCTTAAACCCCACTTGGCCACATACAGTCGGCCACCCCCTCCCCCTCTCCTCACCCCTTGCGACACACTTGTTTCTTTTTCTTGTGCGGTAAGTTGGGGGAGGCCTCTTTAGATAATAGATCTTTGTAATATTAATCAATGAAAACCTACTGATACCGGGCGGCTTGCCTCTGCGGGGTTTCAAAACACCCCTCTCCGGAGCATGCCAACGGGCTGCGGAGTCTGCGCCTGCGATGGTTTGCAAGAGTGGAAAACCGGTACTTCACGTCGTCTGGTTAAGGAAGCCCTAACCAAGCTGCAACCGGCGCACGAGGTGGTAGTTTGCCTGGTGGAAAGGAGCGCCGCACGTGATCGTGTGGTCTGCATACCTAGCTGGTTTCTGGAGGAGGCCGCCAGGGAATGTGCCGACCGTTTGCCCTTGCCCGCGCCCATCGATGCCTTGGTGGTGTTCCACGAGGGCAGGACGGCCCACCCGACCTGGGCCACTCAGGTGCCGATCTGGTACGCACAATTAACAACGCTCGGCCCAGCAGGCCAGCCCCGGCAGGGGGGCTTGCCCGATAAACTCTTTACTCAGCCGCCTGACGCGCCCATGGCCCGGTTCAGGCTTCTCCTGGTTTGTTATGGCCATGAGCAAACGACTGGA
>WBZZ01004014.1:0-20313 GCA_019918135.1 Paulinella micropora
TAATATACAACATAGACCTGTCTATCCAACATAAATGATCACACCACAAAAAGAGGAGAAGGGGGGGGGGGGACACAATTAGAAACCCCAGTCAATTTAATAAAATTGTTTAGAAGATGGGGACAATCCACTTGATGCTTTCTTCGTTATCCCCCACCTTTTTCATTAAAGCAGAGAGAGAGGGAAAGACAAGAATTTTCTCCCTCTCTCGCCCCTCCTCCACAATCTTGATTGAAACAAGAAAGTAAGTTTTCTTTCTCGTGTTCCTCATGGTTTTATCCAGAGGAACCCAAGCGAAAAGATAATTCTCATCTCGTTCACGCACTCTGGCACGGGGATTATAATATTTGACGTCGTTTTTCATGGCGTCAAAGCCATCCACAAACCCAAGGCCGACAAACCCAGCAGACACGCGAATAAATTGCGCGTCTTTATATTCTTGGTCTGTTGGGGCTTTCTTCTCAACTTCTGCCCAAGGTTTCCAAAAACCTACAACCACATTCATTATCATTAAAGAGAAACAATAGAGTTAGGTCTTACCACCCCCAGCGAGGTTGATTTCGCCGAGTTGGTCTGCTACTTCATTCGGCTCTCCCATATTCTATTACACACACAAAAGCATGTGTAATAGAAATTCCTTTGAATTAGGGTGGGGTTGGAACCCCTTGGTTTTTATAAAAACCATTATTGTTGTTTCGGATAATTCCAAAATCAACATTGGACACGAAGTCTTTTTTAATCCGAGTTGCTACTAACACTCTCGGTTCTATAGACTCTGTGCATGTTTCTATCGTTTTTAAGTTTAATACTACTATTAATACTATCATTTACGTGTTCGTTAATACCATCACTGGCGTATTTGTTGAAAGAAGCATTAAAAGATAAATGTTCGTTCTCAATTCCAGCGATAATATTATTCATGACAATTGCGGGAAGTTGCCCGCGATTATCTTTTTTCCATCTATAGAAATTATCTAATTCTTTACTTTTTTTCTGTTCCAATTTCTTTTTTCTCAAGCGAATAAGTTTATCCTCATCTACTTCATTACTTTCAATACTTAATCGTCGCAACATCTCATTAACTGCCTCAAGTTTTACTATGTCTGGTTGTTTCTTTTCAACTAGACGAGCAATTTCTTTGTCTATTTTAGAAATTCTTTCTTCGCATATTATTTTATCCTTATTTAGTCTATCCTTACATGTTCTACGAATTTCGTATTCCTCCAACCAATCTGATTTAGTTTTGGTTTTGCTCGGAATTAAGTCCATCTTTTTTGCGACACTGCGACAAAAAAGCGAAATTCTGTCGCAGAGGTTGCGACACTGCGACACCGCCGTATTTTGGTGTCGCATGGTGATATTCCGGAAATAGAATTTCTAGAATAAGTCGGATGTGTTTTTTTATTGGTAAAGTCAATTCTTATGCTGAAAACCTTTCGGATGAGGTGCACGTAGATTAATGGGAAGGGTGCTCACACTCAGTTATCCCTGTCGTGGGTTCAATTCCCATTCAATTACGGTTGCTCTCATCTAATTTTTTTTTTTGCTTATAAATCTAATAAAAGTCATAACGTTTTTTTGGTGAATATAAGAGCAGGGTGAGTGATAATACCTTCTCCTGTTGCTGTCCAAGTCTGTCCAAGTCCTGTCCAACCCTGTTTTTTAAAGGTTGGACACTTTTCGCTTATTAAATTTCTATATTTATTGTATAATTCTTCTTAGTATTACACCTGTCCAACCTGTCCAACCTTTTATCAAAAAAAAGTAAATTTTTTCCCTCCCCCCCTTTTTATAATGGAAACACAAAAAAGTTTTTTTTAAAAAAAAGGGTCGGACTTGGACACCTTGGCCACTATTAATACTAAAACGATTTTGTCTCTCTCGTTTGCTTAATACCACTCTCAAGTGTCCAAGTCGCCAAACGACGATTTACGTGTTTCTAGCGCGGGTGGATTTTCTATTTAAAATAATTAAAATAATATAATATATATATAAGAGACATAATGCCAAGGACACCTCAATTCACCAAGGAAGAAATCGTTCAACGGAGAAGGGAAAGGGCGAAAGCATTTTTGAAGGCTCATCCTGATAAGAATAGGGAAAATGCGAAGGCATACTATTATAAGAATCAAGAGAGAATAAAATTATTGCGGAAGGAGAAATACGAAAAACAAAAAGCAGAATTACTTGAATGAAGGGCGTTTCGCAATAGTATGTTAAACAATATATAATTTATTTTATATATAAAAATATATACACTATTATATAAACCATGGACACCTCTCACCGCCGATCGTATTGGACATATGAAGACTTACAACTCCATTTGGATTACGTGAATGGAAGTTATTTTCTAAATCTAGTCAATGCAGTTTCGTTTCTATCACCCGATGGAAAGTGGAACACGGCCGACGGGAAACTTATGGAAAGTATAGAAAAAGGAGAAGAACAATATTGTTGTTGCTCGCACGAGATTACAAAAAATTACATTGTAAAAAATGTAAAAAACGGGAGCGAAATGGTGCTAGGCTCTGAATGTATCAAGCGGTTTAAGAACGATAAAATGAACGAAGCCCTGTCATTGCTCATCCGCACACTTGACAATCCAAACATTAAATTTTGTTGTTATTGTAATAGCAATAGGGCAATTCCAAAAAAGATTGTAGAAAAATATCCAAATAGGAACAAGTATTATCATAAATCTTGTATGAAAAAGAATTTTTATCAATGCACTCTTTGTAATGCTTTTAGAGGATTTGACCCATGCGATTGCTTGGATAAGATTAGAAGTGGAACAAACAATAAACCCTTTTGGCTAAGATAATAAGTAAGAAAAAAAACAAGTTGTTTTTTTTGTCATAACGATATATAAAAAATCCTAATTACCTATTAAGGACAATGATATACATGGATATATGGATATATAGAATAATTAATTTATTTTTATAAAAATATCCGAGCGACTATATAACATGACCGCACCGACACTGACCAACAACCAATGGTATTACAAACAAGAAGAAGCACTGAGAGATAAACCACAAGATGCGGTTCTTATCAAGTGGGGGAATAAACAATTTACCACTATGCCATGCCAAGAGGATTTCGTTGAATTGATTGAAAACACGCCCGATGACCAAAAGCAATACTATGAAGTATTAATGGAAAACAAACCCCAACGAATGTTTGCCGACATTGATGGCGATGAATTATCAATCACACGAGAAAAAATGTATGACCGGTGGAACACGCTTATGGAAAACGTATTTGCTAATATGGGTTTGAAGTATAATCCCAAAAAAGCCAAATACTTGGACGCAAGCAAGAATGGTAAAATGTCGTGCCATTTTTCTTATGATAACGGCTTGGTATTCAAAAACTGCGAAACACAAAAAGAGTTTTGGAAGTATGTAGAAGTAGTGATTGAAAAAGATTATCCCGACCTCTGCTTCACGTTTGAACGAGCCGACAAGAATATTGAGTTGCGAACCATACTTGACATTTCCGTCTATAACAAAAACAGGGCTTTTCGCACTATCTACTCTCATAAAGAGGATAGCGACCGCGTTTTGCTTCCGTATTCATACACCCCAAAAACAAACACTTTGAAACTGCTACAAGATGTAGAAATTGACGATTATCTGATTATGCGCCCCGATGACAATACATTTTACGATGTCAAAATTCCCGAATATACAACTTTGAAGCGATATCAACATATTACGTTGGACGAAATACGCGAAATTATACTCAGCAAAATACCAAATGTAGAAATTGTTGAAATAAAGCAGAGAATGTTTGTTTTAAAAACCATAGGGACACGAGTATGTGTTATAAACGGAGAAGAAAATAAAAGCGACAATTGCTATGTAGTATGGAGAAGAGACTGGCTATATTTCTACTGCCACGATAGCACTTGCGAGGGTAAAGGCATGAAAATTCACGAATTATCTCCCCCTATCGTCCGTAATATCAAGACGATTGATGACCTGCGCCGACTCGCCAGCGAATGTACTAGTATAGAAAAATTCAAAGAGTTGATAGATACTGCTTTGGCATGGATGAATGAATCATACACTTTTGCTAACTTGGCAAAGCCGACTATAATTGAAGAATACGTTGATTCCAAAGGTAAGAAGGTATTTTGCTACAAGACAGAATCAGCAATGGAATCATTCTTCAAAAACAAAAGAGTAAAGACTAACTTATCAAAAGAGGACTGGATAGCGCTAGGTAAAAACCCCGCCAAATTGAATGTTGTTGATTTGTATAAAATATGGACTACACACCCGAGAAGACGCGAAGTAAATGACGTAATCTTTGACCCCAAGGCATACTTTGATAACGACAAACAAGGATTTTATAACTTGTTTAAGGGTTTTGAAATCCCAGCGGACACATTAGAAGACGTAAAATCATCCACGGCAGAAGAAGAAAAAAATGAAGCATTCTTTCAACATATCCTAAACAGATGGTGCGGGAGAAGTCAGGACATATATAAAAAGGTGCTTGATATGTTTGCGAGCATTTACCAAAAGCCGTGGCAAAAACTACACTTATCATTAGTTTTGACAAGCACTGAACGAGCAGGTAAGGGTATTATTCTTGAAATATTCAAAGACATAATTGGTGCCGATTATTACTTCCAGCCGTCCGATGTTAGAGAAATATTAGGCGATTTCAATGCGCAACTCGCAAAAGCAATCGTAGTATTTATGGACGAAATGGTATGGGGTGGTGATAAAGAACGAGCGGGAACAATTAAGAAACTCGTATCAGAAAACACGCTCACTCTTAAACAAAAATATTTACCAAATCTAACACTAGAAAATATGTTATTTCTAGTCCTTGCTTCAAACGAAGAGTGGGTAGTGCCAGCGGGAACCACAGAGCAACGATGGCTAGTCCTTGAAGTTTCTGACGAACTGGCACTCATGAAATCAGACGAAAAGAGAAAAGTGATTGCGGATATTAGATCTATTGACAGGCAACGACTGGCGAAGTTTCTTCTTGAACGAGACCTCAGCGAGTTTAACGACCGCGAAACAATCATTACGAAGGGGGTACGAGAACAAAAAGTGAAATCTCTTTCAAAGTTGAGAAAGTGGTGGTTGGATTGCTTGAACTTGGGATTTATCACAAACCAATTTCCAAGAATTCATTTTGGTGAAGAAGTTTCAAAAGAAGAATTGTATGATGTGTATAAAGCCCATGGACTAGTCTTAGAAAACTGATGCCAAGTATGGTAGAAAAGAAGAAAACGATGGAAGCAGGCGCGCGAGTTAGATACGTGGATTTACCAACATTAGAAGAGTGTAAAAATCAATGGAAGGTTATTTATGGTGATAATGAATGGGCTTTTGACGATGACGATGACGACGATGACGAATAAACAATATTAAAAAAACAGATTTTTTTTTGCTTATATATAGCATGCCATCAACCAAAGGAAAGTATCTGAGCCAAATAGAAAAATGGACTCATTTAAGTAGCGACATAAAACTGCCAACAAGCAAATCGCTCAAAACTGAAATTGTCGCATTTTACGAAAAATACCGACCCGAACAACCCCCGCAGAGTGATAATGTTGAAGTTGTATTACCCTCCGTTGATACATTGAAGAAAGTTGTTTTTAATGACGAACCAGAAGAATTTACGCCTTTTAAAGAAAGTGATTTGAAGGAAACTGGTATTACTGAAATCAAGGCTAACGTAGGAGAAGAATTGGCGAAAAAAGAATGCCAGTTTTAGAAGCAAAAGAGGAATCTGCGCCAGTTAGGGAAAAGAAAACACCGATTAAAGCAAAGCGGAATCCGCCTGAGAGCGGGTATAGTTGCTATGAAATAATAACGGCACATTTGAAAGTATCCAAAGACCCGTTTAATTTCTTGTATATGAAAGTGGAAGACCGCACCATAATGCAGGAGGATATGAAGAAATGGCACGAGAGTAGATACGCACACATACCACCAGACCAACGTCCTATTCTTAAATATGGTAAGTTAGATTATAAGACGTTTTTCCGCGATGTCTTATCTCAACACGAGGGCAAACTCACGACATTAAAATATATGTATGACAGGTTTCATGTGTAAGAGGCGGTTAGTGCTATGTCTCTCATCACATCAATATTAAAATATGATGGTTTAAAAGATACATAATCCGCAGATGCCGTTTTATAATATACTTCCAATGTTATTGGAGCATCTGTCTCATATGTCAATAAAACCTCATTAGTCGTATTTCCAGAAATTCGTATTGTTCTATTATTGGTGGTATCCGCGGGATTTGGACAAGTCATTAACCATATCATTTTCATTTGGACTCCGTATCTTTGAATTAGCCATACACAATCAAAAGACTTATACTCAATTGCGGTTGTATAATTTAGCACTTCTCTGTAAAAATCATCAACATTGGTTCCGTCCGTTTTATGAAACCAAAACTGAAAGGTTCCTATTCCAGACGGGGCGGGCAAATTCAAAGACCCGCGAAAAGCAACTTTAATGAAATAACCATATCCTAAATTAGATATTGTTTTGCTACCATAACCGCCCGTGCAAAGAGTAGTGAATGTTGAACTTTCCATCCACGACCTAAGATCAAGGCCAACATAAGCATTTTGAATGTTTCTTGTTAATGTCGGGGTAGCAGTGATTGCGATTGTCTTGGTATCTATTGACTGCTGTTCTTGCGATCACGCCGATTTTAATAATCAAACTATCACTAATGGCGGAAATATAACATATAATGGGGCGAGGATATTAAACCAAAATGGAGGTGATATATTCTTTTCACAGACATCAGGAGATTATCAATATTTCTTATTTACTCTAAATACTGCTACAAGCGGAACCGCAGACCAAAGAGGTTATGTATTTACGAATGTAGCATTTGATGCAAAAGGGGCGGGACTTTATATTTCAAAACTTTTGGATAATAAAAGTGCTTCGTCTGACATTGTCCGTTTTAACAATGCAGGGGGTATGCGATTTTATGGTGCCTTAGATATGAACTCAAACAATATAACAAATGGCGGAACAATAACTGGAACGACAATTACTTCAACCGCTGGCATGACTACAACAACATTAACAACGAGCGACAAGATAACGACGGCATCAGGCAAACCAATAATCATAGGCAATACAACGAAAGGAATAGGAACAACAGCGGGTTTAGAAATATATGGAACTTATAACAATAATACAACTGGAGCACATATACAGGCTAATACAACAGAAGATATATATCCAACTTGTCAACTAACTAATTTAAGTCATAATAACATAAATATGACTTTTGATGCGTATTTAGATGCTGGTGGATGGAAATCAAGTTATGCGAGTTCAAATTTTCTAATTAGTAAATGGAATAATAAACTTAGATTTTTGTATGATAGCGGGAAAAGTGTGGGAGTTGCTGTTCCTTGGTCTCTCGCTCTGGAACTTGACACATCGGGCTTATTAACAACAAAGGCAATAACAGCAAGTGGAACGATAACGGCAAATGCGGGTATATCAACAACCACATTAACAACGAGCGACAAAATAACAACAGCATCAGGAAAACCGATAATCATAGGCAACTCATCGAAAGGAGTTGGAGCAACTGGAGGATTGGAAATATACGGAACTGCGAGTAATGTCGCAGGAGCACACTTACAAGCAATAACAACGGCGGATGCTTATCCAACATTTCAATTATTGAACTGGGCGCACGACAATGTCAATTTAAGTTTTGATGCTTATTTTGACGGCACGAACTGGAAATCAAGCCACAGCGGTTCAAACTTTCTAATTCAAAAAGGTGGAAAACTCGCTTTTTATTATAATTCAGGAACAACGGTGGGAAACAATATATCTTACACTGAGGCGATGAACATTAATACGTCGGGAGATTTAAGCATCACAACAGCATCCAGCGGATTTTTAACATTAAGAAAAAGACCAAGTTCTACCTACGACCCGCAAATATTTATGAAATCAGGAGGTTATTCAAATTATGGAGTGGTTTGTGCTTCAACTGGCATACTTCATGCTTGGACTACTTCAAACTCTTCAGGTGAGCCGTCTGGCAGTTATAATTATGTTCCACTTAATGGTGCTTGGACAAACTCATCGGACAGGAGACTAAAATCAGATATTAAAACATTAGACTGCGGGGATTGTTGTGAGAAACTAATGAAAATAAATTGCTGTTCATATTATTTGAAAGAAGACGAAAAGCAAGAACAAAAGAACCAATAAAATATTTCCTGAATTTGTATCTGAAAGTGGAATAAAAGCGGACGATGGAGATGGCTACCTTGAAGGCATAACATATACAAGTTTTATACCGATATTAGTCAGTGCTTTTCAACACATGGCGGAAAAGGTAGTTAATTTAGAAAAAGAAAATAAAAATCTTATGAATATACTACAAGAAATTAGAGGAAATGTCAAATAATACGACTAGACTTGACAGACCCCCGCCTATTATGGATATGGATGGCGAACTAACTCCAGAATTAAAATCTCGCGTTTTGGATATTGAACTAAAGACAGAAGAGAAAAAATTTGACAATGAAATTGAGAACGAATGGAATTGCTGTATGTCAAATAAGAAAACCGATAGCAGAATGATTAAATATTTATTTCAAATGGGTATCATCGTTGCCATTATAGCCCTTTGTATCGTAAGGCTATCTGAGAAGAACTTGCCTTGTGAGGTTGCTAATACTTATGTCGGTATTTTGACCTTACTTATAGGCATATGCCTTCCTTCGCCAAGTTCTGGAGGTGGTAAGAAGTAAATCACAAATTACCACATTCATATATATGCGTCATATACCATCTATTATCGCCAACACACATCAAAGGCAGTGCCTCATCAAAACTACGACACATATTATTTCCGTTATTTATGAAAACACACTTAAATCCAGTATCTACCCCTTGCTTTATACAATAAGCACACGATTCATTCTTTTTTTCTGAGTATTGCGAGTAAAAGTCGCAGGCAGTCCGCGACATAACCGAGCACACGAATAGCAATATTAACAACATTATATATTTAGCCCGCTTTACCTTCTTCTTTAATTATATTATTATAAATCACTTCTCGTTGCTTATCTGATAGCGGTAAGCGGTAAAGGATATTTTCAGGTTTTTAAAAATGTTGGGGTTTCTATTCACTAAGTTCTGAGTGATGCGGATTTGGTCAATTTCCTTCCCTAGCCTTTCCAACTCTTCAAGTTGTTGCTCGTCTTTGCTTTTTTCTTTTTTATTTTCCATGATATATAATAGCGGATATAAAAAATGCCACACGAAAAACCATTTTTTACATATTACAACGAAATTAGACGCGAACATAAGTATTTGTTGGATGAAGCAGATGCTGATTGGGCTGAACAAGTTAATGAAGGTATCAATAATCAAGCCCGCGAGAGGCTTAGAGCGGATAGATTGTTGGATGCTTCAACAAAGAGGGGGAATACTATAGAGGATTTAAAAGATAAGATTAGTGCGTTGGACAATAAGCAAAGTATTTATGTAAATATGAATTACGATGAACTGAAATCGCACCTTCAAGATGACGGCGTTGATATGAAAGAATTTGAAAGAAAACATGGAACTGCCCCCATGAATGAACAAATGATTGAAATGCGAAAATTAGCAATGGCTACCGATAAATATGATATAGCGCACATAGAAGACAATATCCAGCAAATGAAGCGTGATGTAGCGCAATTGGTAAAACAAGAATATAAAGAAGAAGACTTAAAACGATTAACCGATAAGGGCTTAACGTATATGAAAAATAAAGGCAAAGCAGACAAAACTGGCGTAATACGAAGAGAGGATAGAAAGCAAGCGGAGCAGGAATATGAGGAATGGAAAGAAAACCGAGAAGAGTGGGAGAGAAAACACCCAGATGATGCTTTAATAGAAGCACAGATAGGCGACGAACACAAGATGCTTGTGCCACGAATAGGTAATGACCCCCGAAGTGTAGAAAGATTTGTTAATGCTATTATTAGAAGTATTCAAGAGATAATTATGAGTCCCAGACTTAATAGATTACTTAACGTTGCTACAGGTATTGGACGATATGGTGTGCGAAGGCTAGCATGGGGGCAGGTATTGAGATTAATTGCCAACAATCCACAACTACGTGTAATGAATGTTGGATTACTTGGAAGAAGAAGATCAGATGCTTTAAATACCGTTTTGCTAGCACTAGCAGAAAATGAAGCGCCAGAGAGATTGGGTTTGCCTCCGCCTAATCCTCGTTTAATCGCAAGCGGACAACAAAGAATAGGTGATTATGTGTTGAAGGATATGTTGACAAGATTAGGCGTACAGGTATCAACAATGATGGCATGGCAGACATTTAAAGCAGGTGTTGAAACTACTGCCAAAGTTGCTTTTGGCGCATTTCTACATCACATATACAGCGTATGGTCTGCTCAACCAGATGCTCTCATTAAGTTGGAAGAAGAACGAATTCATACCGAAGGAAGTAATTATAATGGTGGGGGCACACGAGTGGAAAGCCGTCTTCAATTAGAAGATAGAACTCGTGGCAAATTTCCTTACATTCTACCAGCAGATGCTTTGGACTTAGTTGCTTTTGAACATGATTTATTGTATGCTACTGGTGATAAAAATGTCCAAAACTTCGCCGACCAACGATACTTTGAAAGAATTACCAATATGAGCGATTATCTAACGAGTAATGGATTGGCGAGTGAAGAAGTTGCTAAAACTATTTCTGACAATTACAATTCAATGCTCTCAAAAGCAGATATATCTAAAATGGCATTACAAGCACAAGGGAGAGTCCGCAGTGGAGTATCATATTTGGACGCGATGAAATTCTGGAAAACTATTAAATTAACACCTCCAGATGCGAAATACAATGCTTTTATACACAATGTAGATCAAACATTAAATTCTATGATTGGGGTTATGAATAATGTGGGCGGTTTTGATAAAGACACTAACTTTAAGGTAAATAAAATAGCCAATCCTGCTACATTCAGCAAACAATATGAAAATTTGGTGAATTCGTTTAATCAAATGGTGAAATCACAAGAAAAAGCGGATGGTGTGAAAGGATATTCTCTTATCGCACCAGCAAATGAAAGTACAATTAATAATTTTATAGAAAAAATAAATACGCAGAGCACAAAAGATATTCCACCAAGTATAGAAAAAGATATAAATCTTAGTGTTGAAGTCCCGATCGCATACTCAGACAATATGGTAGTAGCACCCAATTTTGATTCAATCGGACTGGGCAATACCTTGGCTATACTCCAAGATAAAACTGCCCAAGTAAAGCACCTGAAAGGTTTTGTTAATTTATTGACAAAGACAACAGGAAAGAAAATAAAACTATCAAGTTATGATGATCCAATAAGTGGATGGGAAGAAGCCATTAAACAAGCCTTACAGCAAGAGGCTAGCAAACCAATGATAGCAGAAGCAGATGATCTATTGGATAGGAGAATTTACATAGATATGAAGGGTAGATTAAATGGAGAACAAATGAAACAATTGACAGAACTAGAAATAAAAGATGAGGAATACACGAAATCTTATCTACCTCGGGCAAATCCACCGCAAACCATGCCACCGCAAACCATGCCACCGCAAACCATGCCACCGCAAACCATGCCACCGCAACCTCAGCCACCGCAAACCATGCCACCGCAACCTCAGCCAACACCTGAACCAAAACCAATACCAGCAACACAGACAACAGCATTTGTAGAGGAACCTGTTCAACCGCCACAGAATGATTTAAAAGAAGACCCAGATAATGCAACAATTAACACCCAAATGGTTGATAGTATGAGAAGTATTGACCAATTGGTTGATAAACTTGTGGGGAAATCTCCCGCCGATGAAAGAGAAGATATGTTAGCACTTATTCGTTTTCTAATGCCAAGCGACCAAAATGGAGGTATCGGCACTTCGCAAACAAACCCACTTATTAAAGGCAACGAACTAAGACGCGATCGCATGCTAGACACCAAGAATGAATTTGAATCACTAGATAACACACGTTATGGCAACACAAATAATCACTTTATGTTGAATAGATACAATAGAGCAGTCATCCAGACCAGAATGAGAGACAAAAGAGAGTTTCCAAAAATGAAACGAAAACTAACTAGAAACTTCTCTGCTGAAATCCCGCGACAAGTTCAAACTTGTCCAGAAAGAAAGGATTTTAAACCGCTCGTCAATCCTCCAAGTAATTATGCTTTTGGTAGTCCTTACTCTCCTTATTTCTATAATTACGCTTCACCACCCCAACCCTTTGGTGCCGAATATGATAATTATAGATACAATCCAAACTATTTTCAAAACCCATAATATAAGATATCTTATAATATAAGATTAGATGCCTAAATCTATACGTAAAGGATTAATAGCAAACAAGTTGCCACGAAAAACACTTTTGAAGCAGAATCTGGAGAAAACCAATATAGAAAAAGCACACGAGGAATTTACCATTGACAGGCCAGTAATAACAGAGTTAGATAGCAAAAAACCGCCAAAATTTAAGAATGACTTGGAAATACAACCAATTAAAACACAAAGAGATGGCATTGAATTGCTCCCTATTCAAAAAGAAGGAATATTGCCAGCAATGGGAACTATGGTTATATGTGCAAGCACTGGTGGAGGTAAATCAGTTATGATTTGTAATCTACTCGCAAAAAAGAACATGTTGAAAGGATTTTATGATAGAATAGTTGTCTTTTGCTTAAGTCCGTGTCCGATTTTAGAAGACACTCTCAAGTTAAAAAAAGAAGACATAATCAAAGAAGATAGGCCTGAGTTAATGAGAGAAATATTAACCAAACAAAAGGAACTGATTAAAACTAAAGGGTTTAAGAAGGCACCAAAAATACTTTTGTTATTGGATGATATCGCGCAGAGTAAAACTTTTCTCAAATCAGAAGTGCTTACTGAGTTGTTTTTTGCTTCAACACATGCTAAGGTGTCAGTCTGGGTAGCAACTCAGAGTTATACACAACTCCCGCGAAGAATAAGAATTAATTGCCATTGGATGATTATTTTTAATGGAGTAAGGAGAAGCGAACTTGACAGACTGGCAGATGAATATGAAAGTCCTTTTCTCACCAAAAAAGAATTTTACAATATGGTTAAATATGCTACGGCAGAACCTTATTCGTTTCTAGCAATTAACAATACTGCTAGTGATAGAACAACCCAGTTTAGAAAGAATTTCTCTAATATATTACGGCTTAATAAGGATAGAGATATGACAAACCTGTAAAAAATTTAATTAAATTGTTTTTTTTTTCACCATAATATATGACATGACGGAATCAACTAAATTATACAAGACGTGCTATCAACAAGCAATTGCTATTTGGTATAAACAAAATGCGCAAGGAAAATTCGTAACGATTCGTAAGGGATCGCCCGAATACTTAGCAGTAAAGAAGATAGAAGAGGATATTAAGAGTGGCAAGATTAAGTGTCAATTAAAACCAAAAGTAAGCAAGGGGAGTAAGAACAATGAACAGCAACTAGACCAAATGCCAGATGAATCATTAACAAGAAAAATACCAGACATAGAATCGGCAAAAACTTCATTGCCTAAACCAAATGCCAAACCTATTGAGATGTCTCCAGCGCTTAAGATTGAACAATCTTTACCCAAATCTGTCAATCCCACTCCTGTTGCTGTGCCGAAACACACTACCACGACGCCAGCAAGTAAGATAGAGCAATGGAAGATGCTTCTAAGGAAACTCCGCCAACTGAAAAGGTTGCCGAAACTAATGACATTGATGTAAATCAAGCCATAGCGGATTTAAAGAAAATGAAAGAGGAAAGAATTACGCACCAGAATTTACAAATTATGAAAAAAATAATTAATGGTAATTGATAAAATAATATATTATGCGGATATTTATATATTTTAAGTTGATTTAAATTAATTAACTTATTATTATATAATGATTAAAAACTTGAGTGCTTCAACTCGTTTGCCGATTGGCTTTATCAACAAACTTAACGAAGCAAACCGACCAAAAAGTGATGGGTTTCAACTAAACCAGTTTGAATTGTGGAGTAGTCATGGTGCCCCATTAGTTAATCAACCATTGACCGAATTTGGCGATTTAGTCCCGCATGAGAAGAGCACTATTCAAAACACATTAACAGACATTTCTGATAAAAAAGAAAATGCGGATGTTGTTGATTTGGACACTGCTGTTAGCAGTTTGGCTTATTTAAAGAAAGCAGTTGAGAATGCTGAGGCAAGAGAGTTTCAATTGACTTCACCACAAGACACAGACTTGACAATATACAAAAATCAGTTGATTTTATTAAACAATCCGTTTCAGGTGAATAAATAATTATTTTTAATTTCTATTATTATTTTTTTAGTATAGTAGCATTGCGAATTTTACAATCCCACAACCACACAAAAAAAAATGAAAAGAAAGGAGATTGAAGTTACTGAGGAGTTGATGACCCTCAACAACCTCAGATATGAGTTGCCAGCAAGTCTGGCTCTCTGAACAGGGAAGTATCTTTAAGAAGAACTTCGCCGACCAGCAAACTTATACCAGTGCGTCGGGAACTGCAATGATTTTTACATTACAGGCAAGCACTGATTTTGTTTATGGAAAAAATTGTTATTTAACATTTGATGTTAAAGCAGATGGGTTGGTGTCCGTTGATGGAGATAATAAGGCGGTTGCTTGTGCTCTTGGTTTTCAGAACACTCCTGCTACCGCTATTTTTGAAAGATTTTTGTTGGAAAGTAAGGATGGTAGCGAACTTGGACGAATTGAAGATTTGAACAAGATGGTGCGAAATATTCTCCCTTGGCATTATCCTTTTGATTACCGCCGACAGGCACAGATGGCAGGACAGAGAGAATCAGTCAGTGTTAATGTTAATGCTTCTGATGAGTCAGTTCTTGATTTTGCTGTTAATGTCCCCACTGCTGGTAGTGTTGCGACTGGCCAATACTTGAAAGTTTGTATTCCTCTTCATTACTTTTCAGGAGTGTTTAATGAAGAAACTCTCATTCCTCCCTCTTTGGTTAGTGGTATGAGGCTTCGCTTGACATTTGCTCCGCCTCAGGAAGCATTGACTATTATTGGAAGTGGTGATGGGAAAACTTCTTCTATTCCTACTGGTTTTAATGGTTCCGCTTTGGCTTTCACCATATCAAATCCAGTGGTTATGTTGGAGACATTCTCTCTTGCTCCTGCTGTCCAGAGAAATGTTATGGAGCAGATGGGAAGCAAGGATGGGCTCCCATACACTTATGAAACATATTACAATCAAAAGGCTAATCCAGCGACTTCCGATGATTTTAATCTTCAAGTGAATAAGGCCGTTGCTCGTGCTCAGTGCTTGTATATCGTCACACAAAATGTGCTCTCCGAAAATGCTAATATTGACAACTTGGGAACTGCTCAAATGCCTTACAGACAATATCAATGCCGTATTGGTGATTGGTATGCCCCGCAACAAAAGATGGAACTCAGAGGAAGCAGTGATTTACTCGCGGCAGTTCAACGAGGATGCGCGGAATTGTATATTAATAATCTTCAAGCGACTATGGGTATTCGTGATGCTTACATGTCTTCATCTGTTTCTCTTGAAAACTTTCGCAAGTATTATTCTACTGGGGATAAAACAGGACTTACATCTAACTCAGGATTTGCTACCATTATCCAGACACTCAATCAGTCGCCACATATTGGAGCATCTGGTATTGCGGTTAATAACTCACGAACTGCAGAAGTCACTCTTCGTTATGCTTCTGATTATAATGAAAATCGCACCTATCTATGTCAAAGTTGCGTCTATCTATCCTAGCAGATGCGTCGTAAAACAATAAAAAAAATTAAAAATTAGAATAATATATAATTTATAATATAGCAATGTCATTTACGATAAGCAATCTTGAAGACGAAAAGCGCACCCGCAAAAATTTCCTCCTTCGCGTCTCCTCAAGTGATAAAACAGAATCAAAATCCGCTTCTACTCACAATGGCCGTTTCGTCGTTGATTTACCAGCAACTGGTCGTAATATTGATATAATCAGTGCTTATGTCGTTAAAAGTAACTCTATTCCAAACGTTTTCCCAAACATACCGAGTTATGCCAACACTCTCACATTGATTAAAACAACTGGATCGGCTACAAAAACGGCAATCGTAACAGCAAATCAATACACCATTGATACATTTATTACCGCTCTTCAAACTGCGATTAATTCAGCAATTACCCCTAACTCCGTAGTTATAACTTTGAACTCCGTTAATAAATTGAATTTCGCTTTCACTGGTGATACGTATGCTTTTGATTACGATAACAGCACTATTAGCGACAAGATAGGACTGACTGCTGATATCTCGGCGGCGGCAAGTAGCACGATGCAATCCATAGTAAATCTAATCGGTGAAACGGCCGTTTATGTTCATAGCCGTGCTTTAAATCAATCTGGTTTAGTTGAAGCAAATGGTAATTTCTCTGTCGTTGGTAAATGTAATTTAGATAAGCCCTATGGAGTCCAGTGCTACTTTGAATCGTCAAACGATGTTGCCGATTATGTGCCATTTAATACAACGAAAAGTTTAAGGTCTATTGATATCGTCATTAGAAATGCGAGTGGTGAAGTTTTGGAGGTTCCTGTCAATTTTGAAGTTAGTATTCTTCTCAAGGTGTATCATGCTTAAGCAAAAAAAAGAATACATAAATATAATTACCTACATACAAAATTTAGATATACTATTTGTTCTGATAAAAAATATTAACTCACGGCGACGACAGCAACATAAAGAACAAATCCCCTGTGGTGTTAATATTGACCAGTTTTACATATATTTGAAGAAAAATCACGCACGTATAACAGAAAAGTTAATCAAGGATAAGGGTTTTGAATACATAAAAAAAATGTCAATAGAGATAGAAAAGAAAGTTGATGCGCAAATACAATATTCTATGATATAATATTTATGTATAAATAAACCCTTCTTTTTTTGTTTAAATCTGATCTTCAATCCAGTTTAATGAAGCGTAAATGCTCGCCGTTCCACCGCTTGTATTTTGTGCGGATATAGCAAATGTCTTACCTGACCTTATCTTGATATTATATTGAGACAAATCAATGTATATGGATGAACCACCAGACAACACATATGTGAATATCACACTTCCACCTGTTCTTGTTGTCCCCGCTGTATCAACCTCTGCTAACGATGTGTTTGTATCGTAATTTGAATAAGAAGGTGTTCCTCCCAATGTGGTATTAAGAATAATTCTCGCGATACATGTTTTAGTATCAGAATTACTTATACACAAATTCTCAAAGTAGATTATGTTGTAATTCGTTTTGCTGTTGAATGTGGCGCGGTTTCTAATAGTAAATATGGCATTCTCAGTTGCTCCTATAGTTTTAACATTATCATACGAGTTAGTTATAGCAATAGTCCTATCAATAACTCCTTCAACCGCTAAAAACATGCTAGCAGTTTTCATTACAACGGATGCCAGACTTGATGAATACGCCTTCGCATAAATAGCAAACGCCGCCTGATCCAATGATGGAGTAGTAGCAGTGCTCGCGTATTTAATCGCATGAATTACTTCCATTCGTCCAGTGCGCGGGTTTTCAATTTTGAATGTAATTTGACCGCTACCCAGATATTGAACAACTATTTCAAACACATTCAATTTGGTAAAATCAATCGCGGGGAAGTTTCCAGTATTATTACATTTATCAACATTCCACGCATATTGACTAACTACATTTTCTACACTTCCCGCCGTTCTTACAACAGACATTCCCAAACTTGATTGTCTAAAACATAAATTGTCTGCTGGTGTGCCTTATGCCAATATCGCAATTGAAACTATCTGCGGCGATAGATGACGGGAACAATGCGGAGAATCTAGCAACTAAACCCATACCACTTCTATATTTGGCTCGCTCAATAGTCGTAATCTGCGCGGTTGAATTACCCGAGGCCGATGTAGTCAAAACCGCCATTGAATTAGCAGTTGATACCACCCCGCCGTTGGTTTCTGTTTTGTCAAAGAATCGCGTATTAATACCATATGTAAATACATTTTGTAATACTGGCGACAGAGTGGCTGTTCGCAATTCTCCGAAGGCGGTTGTTGGTAGTGCGTCTTTTATGCTATCAATAGATAAAGAAGACGACGACGATGTAGTTGATGACGATGGTGTATTCGTGCTTTGACCAAAAAGATTCATTTTATATCATAATATAAAAGGTTTTTATATTTTATATAAAACATGTCGGTAATAATACGAGAATTGCCGAGCGATATAGTTGGACACATAAGGACATTCGTTTATTCAGAAATGCCCCAGCCAAAATATGGAGAAGAATTTTGTAATATATGCGGTTTGTCTCGCACATTTCAGTCGCACCCCCCAATTATAGCAGGCAATTTTTATGGCGTAGATTGTATTGAGTTTTTCACAATCTGCTCCATTAAATGCTTTTGACGAGAGTCTAATCTTAGAGCAAAATATGGAGAACCGCCTTTAGTCGTTGTTAAGTATTAACCTTCTTTTTATTTCTCATGCTTCTTCTTAATGGCGCTTTTGTTTCCTCTTCTTTTTTCGCTTCGTTTTTCGTCGCTTCGCCCCTCTTCTCTTTAATAAAAGTATTGACAATAACGGCTCCAATCCCGCTTAATTTTCGTAATTTAGTATTTGTAATATTCGGGTTATCATTGTAAATCTGCTCAAGCAATTTATACTTATCCTCTCTACTAGCGCTTTTACCTAATGGTTGATATTTACATTCTTCTTCTCCGTTTTCGCTTTTAATTTCATTAGTATTATTTAAATTCAAACATAAATCTATTTTGCGTCTCAACTCCTCTAATTCTGTTTTAATCCCTTCTGCCTTAATTTCTTCAGGGTCGGCCACATTAACCCAACTATAACTAAAACTGGTGAGCATATCGCCGTGCCCCAATACATTGCTTACCCATGTATTAAAATTCTCTAATTTCGGATTGGCGAAATTGCTATACGACAAACTAGCATATAGTTTTCGCAACATACTGCTTTTCTGCGTGTATTCTAATAGCCAAGGGAAGATTTTGATAATTCTTTTGTTTAGTTCATTATTCTTTTGTTTATCAAGCACCCTTCGCTGTTGATGATAACTGCTTTTTTCTTTTTGAAATGGTTTCGTATTAAATTTACTTGTTCTATTACAAACTGGGGAGTAAAAAGGACAACAGGCCTCTCAGTCCAATTCTTTTTTTGTCCTTCTCTCTTTTTCGCTAGGTTATTCACTCGCAACCAACTCGGTTTATCTGGTATTAATTCATATGTGTTTTTGTCAAATATTTCCACAGGCCTCGCTCCAATTGCTATCATCAAAGCAAGTAGTTTAAGATAAGGGTCATTACTTAATATCATATCGTTCATTTTAGCCATTACATCACGGACATCAATTTGTATTTTTTGTTCATTTTTGGCTTTGACATCTTTCTTATATCCCTCAACGATATCAATCCGCTCGTCTTCATTTAGATTAAAATACTTATCAAGTTTGCTCATTTCATATACTTTTTCGCTTTGGTAAGGCTCTATCGCTTTCTTTCTCACCTCAGAAAGTCTTTGTCGCCTACTATTCAAATTTGGATACACGATAGCATATTTTGGATATATTACTTTTAGTGCCTCAAGCACCACTTCATCACTCGTTGGTGTGCTAAATAAAGATATAATAGAATTATGAAAGGCGACACTTGGTTTTAACTCACTATCGTAGAAGTTGGACACCACTTCATAAATTTTACTTTCGGTAGTAGCAACTCTTAACTGCCTAACAAACTTCCTGTCATCTTCGCTCCACATCTTAGTGTATATAAGACAAGTCTATTTTTTTTCTAAGTCAAAAATAGAAAATCCGCACACCTGCGCTAGAAACACAAAAATCGTCGTTTGGCGACTTGGACGGCTGAGAGTGGTATTAAGCAGGCTAAGTGCGACGATTCGTCTTAGTATTAATCGTGGCCGAGGTTGTCCAACGTCCTACCCCCGCGAAACTTATTTGTAAAAATCGGGGGACAAAGAAAAATTCTGAAAAAGTTAATAAAAGGTTGGACAGGTTGGACAGGTGTAATACGAAGAAGAATTATACAATAAATATAGAAATTTAATAAGCGAAAAGTGTCCAACCCTTAAAAAATCTACTTGGACACGGCCAACCATGGGGTTGGACAGCAACAGGAGAAGTATTATCACTCGCCCTGCTCTTATATTCAC
>WBZZ01004015.1:0-2500 GCA_019918135.1 Paulinella micropora
GCGAGAAAGGGCACCCTGAGGGAACAGGATTGTGCTTCCCGTCGCTATTTCGGCGTGTGACTTATAGGCGTATGGCTAGGCATACATAAGGCACCCCACCACGGGCCCAGCACACCCACACCATCCCCTAATTCTCTGTCTGTCGACAGATGGCACCCATTTCAAAAAAACCAAGCCCAAGGGAGGGTCAGCGACACCTCAAGTGGCCTTGGTTCGCTCCGTGGAGTAAGTGATGAGATCAACTGATGAGATATCGACTAATGTCAGAAAAAAGGAGCTTCTGATTTCGTCAACCAAGGAAGTCTAGATAGATAGATAGATAGATAGATAGATAGATAGATAGATAGATAGATAGATAGATAGATAGATAGATAGATAGATAGATAGATAGATAGATAAATACGTACATGCATACATACATAACATGAAGATCTGTCTACGTACATACATACATGAATAAATACATACACAATACATACATACATTACTTGCTTACTTAATTACTTATATACATACATACATACGTACATGCATACATACATAACAGGGAGATCTGTCTCCGTACACACATACATAAACAAATACATACACACATACATACATTACTTGCTTACTTAATTACTTATATATATATATATATATACATATGCATACACACATAACATGAAGATCTGTCTACGTACAAACATACATGAATAAATAGATACACACATACATACATACATACATTACTTGCTTACTTAATTACTTATATACATACATACATACGTACATGCATACCTACATAACATGAAGATCTGTCTCTGTACACACATACATGAATAAATACATACACACATACATACATACAATCCTTGCTTACTTAATTACTTATACACATACATACATACGTTCATGCATGCATACATAACATGAAGATCTGCCTACGTACATACATACATGAATAAATACATACACACATACATACATACAATACTTGCTTACTTAATTACTTATATATATACATACATACGTACATGCGTACATATATAACAGTCTACGTACACACATACATGAATAAATACATACGCACATACATAAATACATTACTTGCTTATTAATTACTTATATACAATACATTACAAATAAACATGCAACGATGGTAGATATATAGATAGGTATATAGGTAGGTAGGTAAGTAGGTAAGTAGGTTCCAAAATGATTAGATAGATAGATAGATAGATAGATAGATAGATAGATAGATAGATAGATAGATAGATAGATAGATAGATAGATGGGTAGATAGATAGATAGATAGATAGATAGATAGATAGATAGATAAATATATAGATAGATAGGTAGATAGATAGATAGATAGATAGATAGATAGATAGATAGATAGATAGATAGATAGATAGATAGATAGATACATAAATACGTACATACATACATACATAACATGAAGATCTGTGCACGTACGTACATACATAAATAAATACATACACACATACATGCATACATTACTTGCTTACTTAATTACTTATATACATACATACATACGTACATGCATACATACATAACATGAAGATCTGTCTACGTACATACATAAATGAATAAATACATACACACATACATTCATACGTAGTTGCTTACTGAATTACTTATATATATATGTGTATATATATATATATATATATCTTGTTTGCTGTTGCAATTACAGGAACGTCTATCTATATGCATACATACATACATACATACATACATACATACACACACATTCATTACTTGCTTTCTGAATGACTTACTTATTTACATATACACACACGTACATACAGACACAAATAAGCAATTTGTTGTTTGTTGTTGCAATTTCAGACAGGTCTGTCGATATATATATATATATATATATATATATATATATATATATATATACATATATATATATATGTATATATATGCATTCATTCATTCATACATACATACATACGCACGTACATAAGTACGTACATACATACATACATATACATACATACATACATACATACATACATACATACATACATACATACATGCATACATGCATACATACATTCATAAATACAAACATACATACATACAAACATACAAACATACAAACATACAAACATACATACATACATACATACATGCATAACATACATGCATAACATACATGCATAACATACATACATAACATACATACATAACATACATACATTACATACATCCATTACATCCATCCATCCATCCATACATACATACATACATACATACATACATACATACATGCATACATACATACATACATACACACACACACACACACACACATACATACATACATACATACATACATACATACATACATACATACCTCTACAATGTTGTGTGCTTCTTTTATTTTATCATACATACATACATACATACATATATACATACATACCTCTACAATGTTATGTGCTTCTTTTATTTTATCTGCCTCGCCTACGAAAGATAAATATAT
>WBZZ01004015.1:27500-29555 GCA_019918135.1 Paulinella micropora
GGAAGGAGGGAAAGGAGGAAAGCGGAAAGAAGGAAAGAAGGAAAGAAGGAAAGAAGGAAAAAGAAGGAAAGAAGGAAAGAAGAAGAAGAAGACAAGAAGAAAGAAGAAAAGAAGAAAAAGAAGAAAAGAAGAAAAGAAGAAAAGAAGAAAAGAAGAAAAGAAGAAAAGAAGAAAAAGAAGAAAAGAAGAAAAGAAGAAAAGAAGAAAAGAAGAAAAGAAGAAAGAAGAAAAGAAGAAAAGAAGAAAAGAAGAAAAGAAGAAAAGAAAAGAAGAAAAAAAGAAAAAAAGAAAAGAAAAGAAAAGAAGAAAAGAAAAAGAAGAAAAGAAAAGAAGAAAGAAGAAGAAGAAAGAAGAAAGGAAGGAAGAAAGGAAGAAAGAAAGGAAGAAAGAAAGAAAGAAAGAAAGAAAGAAAGAAAGAAAGAAAGAGAAAGAAAGAGAGAGAAAGAAAGAAAGAAAAAAAGAAAGAAAAAAAAAGATAGAAAGAAAGAAGAAAGGAAAAAAGAAAGAAAGAAAGAAAGAAAGAAAGAAAAGGAAAGAGGAAAGAAGGAAAGAAGGAAAGAAGGAAAGAAAGAAAGAAAGAAAGAAGAAAGAAGAAAGAAAGAAAGAAGGAAAGAAAGAAAGAAAGAAAGAAGGAGAGAAGGAAGAAAGAAGGAAGGAAAGAAGGAAGGAAGGACAGAAGGACAGAAGGACAGAAGGACAGAAGGACAGAAGGAAGAAGGACAGAAGGACAGAAGGACAGGAAAGGACAGAAGGACAGGACAGGAGGACAAGACAGGACAGGACAGAAGGACAGAAGGACAGAAGGAAAGAAGGAAAGAAGGAAGAGAAGGAAAGAAGGACAGAAGGACAGAAGGACAGCAGGAAAGAAGGGACAGGACAGGACAGAAGGACAGGACAGGACAGAAGGACAGGACAGGACAGAAGGACAGAAGGAAAGAAGGAAAGAAGGAAAGAAGGACAGAAGGACAGAAGGAAGAAGGACAGCAGGAAGAAGGAAAGAAGGAAAGAAGGAAAGAAGGAAAGAAGGGAAGAAGGAAAGAAGGAAAGAAGGAAAGAAGGAAAGAAGGAAAGAAGGAAAGAAGGAAAGAAGGAAGAAGGAAGAAGGAAGCAGGAAAGCAGGAAAGCAGGAAAGCAGGAAAGCAGGAAAGCAGGAAAGCAGGAAAGCAGGAAAGCAGGAAAGCAGGAAAGCAGGAAGAAAGAAGAAAGAAAGAAGAAAGAAGAAGAAGAAAGAAGGAAGAAGGAAGAAGGAAGAAGGAAGAAGGAAAGAAGGAGAAGAAGGAGAAGAAGGAGAAGAAGGAGAGAAGGAGAAGAAGGAGAAGGAAGGAGAAGGAAGGAGAAGGAAGGAGAAGGAAGGAGAAGGAAGGAGAAGGAAGGAGAAGGAAGGAGAAGGAAGGAGAAGGAAGGAGAAGGAAGGAGAAGGAAGGAGAAGGAAGGAGAAGGAGGAGAAGGAAGGAGAAGGAAGGAGAAGGAAGGAGAAGGAAGGAGAAGGAAGGAGAAGGAGAAGGAAGGAGAAGGAAGGAGAAGGAAGGAAGAGGAAGGAGAAGGAAGGAGAAGGAAGGAGAAGGAAGGAGAAGGAAGGAGAAGGAAGGAGAAGGAAGGAGAAGGAAGGAGAAGGAGGAGAAGGAAGGAGAAGGAAGGAGAAGGAAGGAGAAGGAAGGAGAAGGAAGGAGAAGGAAGGAGAAGGAAGGAGAAGGAAGGAGAAGGAAGGAGAAGGAAGGAGAAGGAAGGAGAAGGAAGGAGAAGGAAGGAGAAGGAGAAGGAAGGAGAAGGAAGGAGAGGAAGGAGAAGGAAGGAGAAAGGAAGGAGAAGAAGGAGAAGGAAGGAGAAGGAAGGAGAAGGAAGGAGAAGGAAGGAGAAGGAAGGAGAAGGAAGAGAGAAGGAAGGAGAAGGAAGGAGAAGGAAGGAGAAAGGAAGGAGAAGGAAGGAGAAGGAAGGAGAGGAGGAGGAAGGAGAGGAGAAGGAAGGAGAAGGAAGGAAGGAAGGAGAAGGAAGGAGAAGGAAGGAGAAGGAAGGAGAAGGAAGGAGAAGGAGGAGAAGGAAGGAGAAGGAAGGAGA
>WBZZ01004016.1:15000-17500 GCA_019918135.1 Paulinella micropora
CGCATGGGCAAGAAGCAACTTTCCAAATGCAGCCTGGATGGATTCCGGATTTTTGGAAAACCTGCGGAGGTCAGCGAGAAAAATCGCTGCAAGGGTGGGGTTCTATTCGCGGTGGCTAACTTCCTTGGTCCGTATTGCAACCTGGTGTCAGCCCCCGTCGACCACCGGCAGCAAGTGTGGCTGCGTATCGCCTCGGGTGTTACCGGCGCTCAGGATATCTATGTGGGCAACGGCTACTTTCCCCAGGAAACGCAGGAAGAAGAGTCGTCAGAGGCGTATGCGGCCTGGCAGGCAGCTATAGCTTTTTTTGGAGCCAAAGGTCTTGTGGTCACGGTGGCGGATGCCAACGCGAAGCTCGGGCCGGCATGCAGCCGAAAAGAGGAGGGCATCGTCGGTCAGCACGGGGAGGTCGATGATAAGGGAGCACCGGTACGTTCGGAGAACGGCAAGAGACTCGCGGCTGTCCTCGTCGCTACGGGCCTGCGAAATCTGAGCGGCTTCTCGTGCCCAGTGGAAGGGTCCTACTGGTGGTCCCGGCGTGAGCAGCGCGGCATGGGCACAGGCAAGCACCTCCTCGATTACATCTGCGCGTCGCCTGGCTTGGCATCTGGAGCAAAGTTCGGAGTATGCGAAGATGATCTTGATACGGACCACAAGGCAGTATGGGCCGAACTGACGTGGAGCGGCCAGCGCCGGCCAAAGCGGGCTGCGAAACCTTACAGGTCCTTTCGTGTTGATAAGCTTATTGGTGCTGGTGTCTCGGGTAATGATGCGCTGGATTATCTACGCGACAGTTCGATGACGTATTCCAGCATTGCCTACAGAAGCTTGGAGTACATCAGCTGCCTGAGCTTGACCTATCGGGTGGTGCCGACAGCCAACGGGTGGTAGATGACGTCACCGAGCGAGTGGCGCAGTCCTTCCGAATGGCGGCGCACCGGGTCCTTGGCTCCAGATGTATACGACCCCGTTTCACCAACAACTGGTTCGACGGGGAGCTAAAGGAGCTCATTCAGCAGCGCCGGGAGGCCTACGCAGCATACAGGAGGGATGAATCGAATGCGGAAGCCCGTCTGAATTGGCTACGGCTCCGCAAGCAAATTCGGAAGGCAACTCGGGCCAAGAAGTCCGCCTCCTTCAAGCAAGTGCAGGAAGAAGCGGTCAAATGTCAACGCGAGCAATCCTCAAAGCGCTTTTGGCTACTCGCGAAGCGGCTTGGCGGGGCACGCAGAACGAAGGTCTCCGCGCCGGTGCAAAGGGAGGATGGCTCACTGGCGTGTACGCTGCCGGAAAAGGTCGCTCGGTGGGAGGAATTTCGGAAAAATTCGGTGAAGCCACGGGAAAATCCGGCAAGTGCGGCTGTTGTGGTGGAGTGCTGTGCAGAAGCAGGCTCGCTGGAGTGGGAGGAAGCCGAAGCTAAGCGGCAGTTCCACTGGAACGATCGCTTCAGAGATGAGGTGGCCCGGGCTATGAAGGAGCACGAAGTAGGTGAAGACACTTGCGAAGAGCTGGACAAGCCGTTCACGCAAGAGGAGGTCCTTGCAAGGCAACGTGCCCTGAATAACCACAAAGCTTGTGGCGAGGACAAAGTGAAGAACGAGATGCTCAAGTATGGCGGCGCCTACATCAATGGCTACTTAACGCAGTACTTCAACTGGATTCGAGAAGCCGAGAGGACTCCAAAAGCTTGGGGCAAGGGAATCATCGTCAATATCCCCAAGGGTGGGGATCCTACGGATCCTGACAACTGGAGGGATATCTCGATTATTAGTTGCCTTGGTAAGCTGTATCTGTCCTTATTAGCTACTCGTCTAACGCTCTTCGTGGATGGCCCGGATAAGCGGGAGGCTTCCGCCCGGGGCGTCGCACTACGGATCAGGTCTTTACCCTTTGGCAGAGGTTGAAGGGGCGTCAGCAGCAGAAGCGGGAGTCGTATGTCCTGTTCGTCGATCTACGCAAGGCTTTCCCGTCTGTTTGGAGAGATGGTCGATTTGAGAGGCTCTGGAAGCTGGGTGTAAGGGGCAAGTTCTGGCGCACGCTACGCAGGTGCTACGAGCAGACTTCGTCGCAAGTGCTAGTTGATGGAGCACTCACCCCCGAAGTACTGGAGGGTGTAGGCGTCAAACAGGGGTCACCTCTCTCTCCCACACTCTTCAACGTCTTTATGGATGAGCTGTGTGATCGGCTGGCGAGTGCCCTCAAGATCACGGATGTGAAGCGGCTGAACGACATCAAGGCACTTCTATACGCGGACGACGTGGCCCTCATCGCTCACAGTCGCACCGAGCTCCAGAAGATGGTCAATGTTGTGGCCAAGTTCGCGGAAGATTACCGGCTGGAAGTCAACTTGAAGCCCGGCAAGACGGAAATCATGCCCATTTACACGTCGAGCAAGGCGAAACGACCAAGTATCAGGGAGCGAGGTGAGCCCGTGGTGTGGTTTCGCGGCCAGAAGCTTTGTGTCACCAGTCAGTACAAGTACCTGGGAGTGGTTATCACC
>WBZZ01004016.1:30000-35000 GCA_019918135.1 Paulinella micropora
GGTGTCATTAGAGCTTATCGTCAATTCTTCGTACTCCCCTCACGGGTGAGACGATGGAGGCGCATGTGCAGAAGTGCATCAGCCATTGACAGAGAAGCACTATTATTATTATTATTATTATTATTATTATTATTATCCCTGCAGGGTGTTGGGAGTAGGGGGTGGGGTTTTGGGGGGAGGAGGAAATTGAAAATTGTGTACCTCATCCCCCCCCCCCCCCCCCCACCTCCCCCGCATTTCCGCACCCCTGTCGCAATAAATCATGGTTTGTGGGAACCAGGAGGAGTTGGGAGCTCATATTTGCAGGGTGGCTAGCCCCAGACTCGATGTTGGTGCTGATATCATTTTTTTGGAATTCACGCATTGTGTTAGGGAGTCCTGAATGCCAAAATCCTTGTTTTTCCCCATTTCTGCACCCCCCGTCGCAATAAATCATGATTTGTGGGAACCAGGAGTTGTGAGCTCATATTTAAAGGGGGGGGGGGGGGGGGGGGGGTCCGGGGGCTCCCCCCGGGAACCCAGCCCTGCCATTGTACGCACCCATATCAAATTAGCCGGCACCAAAATGAATGGCTGAGAATGCTCCAAGGCTCCCAAAGTTGTGCCTGAAGAGTTGTTGAGAGGCTGATTCTTGGTTTTCAACTCGGGACGCGCTCTAGGTAGTGAAGCAGTTGAAATAAAGATTTACGAAGATTTTGGCACAGTAGTGCCAATGAATGGCTGAGAATGCTCCAAGGCTCGAAGAGTTGTGTCAGAGGGGTTTCGAGGCTGATTCTTTGTGTTTTCGCATGCTTGGCAATAACTCTTTGTAGGGGTATAGATGAAACTATGAATTTCGAATGATTGCAAAGTAGTGCCAAAATGAATGGCTGAGCGCTGTAAAAGTTGTGCATGTGAGAAAGAGACGAAACGCCACGATGGGAAGAGGACAAAAGGGGGGGGGGGGGGGGGTGCGCGAAGCGCACCGCAAACCATCCTTTCAGGTGTTGGCGCAGCCCCTTATTATTATTATTATTATTTTGGACACCGTGATAGCCCAGTGGTCAAGTTCTACCATCTGGGCCCTGTCGCCAGTTCGATTCCCGTGCCACCAGTATTTTCATTGAACATACCGGTCCGTCTGGACCAGTATTTTCATTGAACATACCGGTCCGTCTGGAAGTGTTGGAACTGCCCTTGCGGGGGTGTCATTACAGCCTATCGTCAATTCTTCGTACTCCCCTCACGGGTGAGACGATGGAGGCGCATGTGCAGAAATGCATCAGCCATTGACAGAGAAGCACTATTATTATTATTATTATTATTATTATTATTATTATTATTATGGACACCGTGATAGCCCAGTGGTCAAGTTCTACCATCTGGGCCCTGTCGCCAGTTCGATTCCCGTCGGTGCCACCAGTATTTTCATTGAACATACCGGTCTATTTCTGGACCAGTATTTTCATTGAACATACCGGCCCGTCTGGAAGTGTTGGAACTGCCCTTGCGGGGGTGTCATTACAGCTTATCGTCAATTCTTCGTACTCCCCTCACGGGTGAGACGATGGAGGCGCATGTGCAGAAATGCATCAGCCATTGACAGAGAGGCACTATTATTATTATTATTATTATTATTATTGGAAGTATATCTTTCTTCTCGGAGTGTTGACTGTGATGTATTTGAGGGTAACACCTGATGATAAAAACTTAGTCACGCTTGTTTATCAGAGCTCCAGCCCAATGGCCTTACGGCGTTAAACTGTGATGCCAACTCAAAACCATTTGGTGGATGATGCTGGGGAGGAGGGTCGTTGGGCGCCTGTCGAAGATCTTAAACTCCGCTATGCCGGTTGATAGCCCGTGGACCCAGCGGATACCAAATTGTTATGGGTGGGGTTTTGAGGTAGTTCTAGCAACCTTGGTGTACGCACTTGCACATGCGGCAACGTTTTGCAAGAGGTTGTTGGGACTGCGGAATAACCTCGGCTTAGTGTAGTCTTGCCCTCAGGAGCTCCATCGGTGGCCCCTATAATCAGTCGAGAGACTGACTAGGTGGGGATGGAGCACCTCGAACAAGGGCATGAGCCTCTGCTGCATCAGTATGCCTTAGTGTTGACTGTGATATATTTGAGGGTAACACCTGATGATAAAAACTTAGTCACGCTTGTTTATCAGAGTTCCAGCCCAATGGCCTTACGGCGTTAAACTGTGATGCCAACTCAAAACCATTTGGTGGATGATGCTGGGGAGGAGGGTCGTTGGGCGCCTATCGAAGATCTTAAACTCCGCTATGCCGGTTGATAGCCCGTGGACCCAGCGGATACCACATTGGTATGGGTGGGGTTTTGAGGTAGTTCTAGCAACCATGCTTGGTGTACGCACTTGCACATGCGGCAACGTTTTGCAAGAGGTTGTTGGGACTGCGGAATAACCTCGGCTTAGTGTAGTCTTGCGCTCAGGAGCTCCATCGGTGGCCCCTATAATCAGTCGAGAGACTTGACTAGGTGGGGATGGAGCACCTCGAACAAGGGCATGGAGGCTCATGTCCGGAAACGGATCGTGCCATCAGCTGCATCAGTATGCCTTAGAGGAAGTATATTATTATTATTATTATTATTATTATTATTATTATTATTATTATTATTATTATTATTATTATTATTATTATCCCTAAAAGGTGTTGGTGAAGGGGGTGGGGGGTTTGGGGGGAGGGGGAAAATGAAAATTGTGTGCCTCCCCCCCCCTCCACCCAACATTTCGGCACCCCTGTCGGAATAAATCATGGTTTGTCGGAACGAGGAGTTCGGAGCTCATATTTGCAGGGTGGTTAGCCCCAAACTCGATCTTAATGCTGATGTGATTTTTTTTTGTTGGAATTCACGCAAATATTTGCGTTAGGGGAGTGTCCTGAATGCCAAAATTCCTTTTTTTTCGCACCCCAATCGGAATAAATCATGGTTTGTGTGAACCAGGAGGAGTTGGGAGCTCATATTGACAGGGTGGCTAGCCCCAGACTCAATGTTGATGCTGATATAATTTCTTTGGAATTCACGCAAATATTTGCGTTAGGGTAGTGTCCTGAATGCCAAAGTTCCTTGTTTTTTTGGCCTTTTTTTGCACACCCCATCGGAATAAATCATGGTTTGTGTGAACCAGGAGGAGTTGGGAGCTCATATTGGCAGGGTGGTTAGCCCCAGACTCGATCTTGATGCTGGTATAGTTTTTTTGGAATTCACACAAATATTTGCGTTAGGGAGTGTCCTGAATGCCAAATTTCCTTTGTTTTTTGGCAGTACTTGCCGGTGCCTCCGGCCATTGAATGTACCCTGTCGACGGGGCAGGGGGGGTCCGGGGGGCACTCCCCCCGTGAACCCCAGCCCTGTGATTGTACGTACCCGTTCTAGTCGCGGGAGGCACCCACACCTGAAAATTGAGGTTTTTTGCCACCAGGCGCCCTTTGCGGCGCCTCCGGCAATTCAACGTACCCTGTCGAAGGGAAAGGGGGGGGGTACGGGGGAGCCCTGCGATTGTACGTACCCGTTCTGGTCGCGGGTGGTACCCACACCTGAAAATTGAGGTTTTTTTGCCACCAGGTGCCCTTGGCGGCACCTCCGGCAATTCAACGTACCCTGTCGAAGGGAAAGGGGGGGGCGGGAGGGGGGGGGGGGGGGGGGGGGTCCGTGGGGCCCTCCAAAAAGTGATAAGAAGTGGGGCTGGCGGGGTTTGGTGCGCGAAGCGCACCGGTAAACCATCCTTTCAGGTGTTGGCGCAGCCCCTAGTTATTATTATTATTATTATTATTATTCTTATTATTATTATTATCATTATTATTATTATTATATCCCTGAAAGGTGTTGGGAGTAGGGGGTGGGGGGTTTGGGAGGAGGGGGAAAATGAAAATTGTGTACCCCCCTTTTCCGCACCCCTGTCGGAATAAATCGTGGTTTGTGGAACCAGAAGGAGTTGGGAGCTCATATTTGCAGGGTGGCTAGCCACAGACTCGATGTTGATGCTGATATAATCTTTTTGGAATTCACGCAAATATTTGCGTTAGGGGAGTTTCCTGAATGCCAAATTCCTTGTTTTTTTGGCCTATTTCTGCACCCCCTGTCCCGATAAATAATGGTTTGTGGGAAGTGGGAGGAGTTGGGAGCTCATATTAACAGTGGCTAGCCGCAGACTCGATGTTGATGCTGATATAATTTTTTGGAATTTACGCAAATATTTGCGTTAAGGCAGTGTCCTGAATGCAAAAATTCCTTGTTTTTTTGGCCTATTTCTGCACCCCCTGTCCCGATAAATCATGGTTTGTGGAAACCAGGAGGAGTTGGGAGCTCATATTGACAGGGTGGCTAACCGCAGACTCGATCTTGATGCTGATATAATTTTTTGGGGATTAACGCAAATATTTGCGTTAGGTGAGTGTCCTGAATTCCAAAATTCCTTGTTTTTGGGAGTACTTGCCGGTACCTCCGGCAATGGAACGTACCCTGTCGACGGGGAAGGGGGGGTCCGGGGGGCCCTACCCCCGGGAACCCAAGCCCTGTACTTGTACGTACCCGTTTTGGTCGCGGGCGGCACCCAAACCAGAAAATTGAGGTCTTTTTGCCACCAGGCGCCGTTTGCACACACCAGAGGGATTTAACGGCTGATATTTCGTGTATCCGACACTTCTTGATGAGCTCTTTTTCGAAAATGTAAAAGCTGTGGTGCCGGGTGGCGTACAAACCAGAAAATTCCGGTTTTTACATCACCAGGCGCCGTTCGCGCACACCAAACAGTTTGAAGATGATGTTTGGTGTACCCGACATCTCTCGGTGAGCTCTCTTCGGAGATCCAAAAATTTGGTGCCGGGTGGCACAAACGTTAGAGATTTTAGGTTTTTGTGCCACCAGAGCTTACACTTGCGTTCTGCTGGTACCTGCGGCAATGGAACGTACCCTGTCGACGGGAAGGGTGGGGGGGGGGGGGGGGGGTCCGGGGGCCCTCGCCTCGGGAACTCCAGCTCGGCAATAGTA
>WBZZ01004016.1:37500-42500 GCA_019918135.1 Paulinella micropora
GTTGTTGTTGCTGTTGTTGTTGTTGTTGTTGTTGTTATTGTTCTTGATATTAATTGTTGTTGTTGTTGTTGTTGTTGTTGTTGTTATTATGATATTGTTGAAGCAGGTGGGGCGCGCTTTCGTGGAGGCTGGGGTCAAACACGTAGTGGCTGTGAAACATGGTAAGTATAAGTAAGTTAGTAAGTAAGTAAGTAAGTAAGTATTGATTTTAGATATGCATATATATGCATATATATATATAATATATATATATATACATATATGTGTGTGTGTGTGTATGTATGTATGTATATGTATGTATGTATGTATGTATGTATGTATGTATGCACGTATCTATCTATGTACGTATGTATGTATGTATGTATGTATGTATGTATGTATGTATGTATGTATGTATGTATGTATAGAATGGCAAGTGGAAGACAAAAACAGTCAATGTTTTCTCGAACAATTCTACAGAGCCCTATGCCATGGTATATCTATCTATCTATCTATCTATCTATCTATCTATCTATATATCTATCTATCTTTCTATCCCGGACACATGCACAGTACACAAATTTGCTGTTTGATGTGAAACTACGTTCCTTTGCAAGGACTACATTCCTTTTGCGATATCTCATCTATCTATCTATCTATCTATCTATCTATTTAATAATAATAATAATAATAATAATAATAATAATAGGCTTCCTCAGACTATAGCATCAGATCCAGATCCTGGACATGTGCCTCCATTGGGTCACCGGGGTCAGCCGATCCCAACGCATTGTCAGAACACCAAACAGACATAGCAGCAACAGCAACAGCAGGGGCAGATGGGGGCTGTGAAGTGCATGAAGAGCTAGATGCGAGGGTGTTAGCTGAAGAGAAGAACTCGGAGACACTACGCTGCGCTCCCGAACCCCTCTCTCTAGCCAGGACGTCCACACTGCGCGGACGGCCGCGCCGCGCAACATCAACGTCACTTGGGGGAGAGGGTGAGCTGATGGAACCTCAGTGAGGTCAATCACCTCCTCGCCCCCATCCTCCACCCCAAGCTCCTCCCTTTTACCCTCCCTAGCAGACCAACACTCAGACACATATGATCCAAACAACACATCCAACTTTGGAGGGGGACGCAACGCTGTAACCCCTAACAACGCAGCAAGCCTAAAGTTACTGCGGAAGCGCGATTTCCCCTGAAAAAACTTACAAAACAATCGTGATTGATCCACAGGCGACATATCATCCCAACCCTGCCGCACAGAGCCCTCCCGCTCCCGCCCAAGCAACACATCCTCCACCACAACCTCACCGCCTACGACCTCACCACCCTCACTCCCTCCATCCCCCTCAGCACCCCCCACAGCCATGCCACCGAGCCTCTGCATACTCAGCAACAGCTGCTTACGTCTCCCCTCATGCATGGGGCAAACCCATAAGAAGTGCGCAAGGGACTCATTGACATCATCATGACAACAGAAGCAGCGAGGGGACATGCCACTGACCAACTTGCTGCGGTACAACCGAAGGCGGTTGTTGCAGCTGAGCAACCTTCTCCGAAGCAGATTATAATGCGCATCATCAAGGGCTACCCATCTTGGGAACTCCTTAGTTCCAAAGACTTGTCTTAGGATGACTCGCAGACCATCAGTAAGATCGCTGCCTGCCTCTCGCTTGTCCCACATCAGTTGCTGCACCATCTTGACGTCCTGCTGAAGGGCCCACTTGTCCACAGTCGAACACCAACCCTCGAGGTCCTTCTCTGAGCTATTTAGGAGCTCCTGAAGCCCTTGTTGTAGATCCATTGAGTCCCTGATAGCGCCTTCGGCCTCCGCAGTCCAATCGGATTTGACTTGAGATGCGATGACAGGAAATCGCTTCTCCGGTAGAACACGCAGCCGTCCATAGAACTTCAGTTGCGCCGCCCGCCGCAAACGCTCCGCACTCAAAGAGCGCGCCAGAAAGAGTGTAATCCACTTGCTTGTCTTAGGGCTGATGCCGAGAATCATCCTCATGGGGCGCAGCATTGCTGCCTCCAGCTTGGTGAGCTGCGATACGGGGGCACGCCAGACATCGAAGGCGTACTTCAGCTTGGCCCCCACAAGTTGATTCCAGCACATGAGACGATACCTAGCTTGTATCTCACCTGCACACCACAAAGAGTACCAACCTGCGGTGGCGACTTCAGTGACACGCGTAGCCCGCAGGGCCTGCTCCTTCCACTTCAGGTCGTCGGTGATAACCACTCCCAGGTACTTGTACTGACTGGTGACACAAAGCTTCTGGCCGCGAAACCACACCACGGGCTCACCTCGCTCCCTGATACTTGGTCGTTTCGCCTTGCTCGACGTGTAAATGGGCATGATTTCCGTCTTGCCGGGCTTCAAGTTGACTTCCAGCCGGTAATCTTCCGCGAACTTGGCCACAACATTGACCATCTTCTGGAGCTCGGTGCGACTGTGAGCGATGAGGGCCACGTCGTCCGCGTATAGAAGTGCCTTGATGTCGTTCAGCCGCTTCACATCCGTGATCTTGAGGGCACTCGCCAGCCGATCACACAGCTCATCCATAAAGACGTTGAAGAGTGTAGGAGAGAGAGGGGACCCCTGTTGGACGCCTACACCCTCCAGTACTTCGGGGTGAGTGCTCCATCAACTAGCACTTGCGACGAAGTCTGCTCGTAGCACCTGCGTAGCGTGCGCCAGAACTTACCCCTTACACCCAGCTTCCAGAGCCTCTCAAATAGGCCATCTCTCCAAACAGACGGGAAAGCCTTGCGTAGATCGACGAACAGGACATACGACTCCCGCTTCTGCTGCTGACGCCCCTTCAACCTCTGCCAAAGGGTAAAGACCTGATCCGTAGTGCGACGCCCCGGGCGGAAGCCTCCCTGCTCTGGACGTAGCTTATCCGGGCCATCCACGAAGAGCGTTAGACGAGTAGCTAATAAGGACAGATACAGCTTACCAAGGCAACTAATAATCGAGATATCCCTCCAGTTGTCAGGATCCGTAGGATCCCCACCCTTGGGGATATTGACGATGATTCCCTTGCCCCAAGCTTTGGAGTCCTCTCGGCTTCTCGAATCCAGTTGAAGTACTGCGTTAAGTAGCCATTGATGTAGGCGCCGCCATACTTGAGCATCTCGTTCTTCACTTTGTCCTCGCCACAAGCTTTGTGGTTATTCAGGGCACGTTGCCTTGCAAGGACCTCCTCTTGCGTGAACGGCTTGTCCAGCTCTTCGCAAGTGTCTTCACCTACTTCGTGCTCCTTCATAGCCCGGGCCACCTCATCTCTGAAGCGATCGTTCCAGTGGAACTGCCGCTTAGCTTCGGCTTCCTCCCACTCCAGCGAGCCTGCTTCTGCACAGCACTCCACCACAACAGCCGCACTTGCCGGATTTTCCCGTGGCTTCACCGAATTTTTCCGAAATTCCTCCCACCGAGCGACCTTTTCCGGCAGCGTACACGCCAGTGAGCCATCCTCCCTTTGCACCGGCGCGGAGACCTTCGTTCTGCGTGCCCCGCCAAGCCGCTTCGCGAGTAGCCAAAAGCGCTTTGAGGATTGCTCGCGTTGACATTTGACCGCTTCTTCCTGCACTTGCTTGAAGGAGGCGGACTTCTTGGCCCGAGTTGCCTTCCGAATTTGCTTGCGGAGCCGTAGCCAATTCAGACGGGCTTCCGCATTCGATTCATCCCTCCTGTATGCTGCGTAGGCCTCCCGGCGCTGCTGAATGAGCTCCTTTAGCTCCCCGTCGAACCAATTGTTGGTGAAACGGGGTCGTATACATCTGGAGCCAAGGACCCGGTGCGCCGCCATTCGGAAGGACTGCGCCACTCGCTCGGTGACGTCATCTACCACCCGTTGGCTGTCGGCACCACCCGATAGGTCAAGCTCAGGCAGCTGATGCACTCCAAGCTTCTGTAGGCAATGCTGGAATACGTCATCGAACTTGTCGCGTAGATAATCCAGCGCTTGCTTCGCAGCGTGATCATTACCCGAGACACCAGCACCAATAAGCTTATCAACACGAAAGGACCTGTAAGGTTTCGCAGCCCGCTTTGGCCGGCGCTGGCCGCTCCACGTCAGTTCGGCCCATACTGCCTTGTGGTCCGTATCAAGATCATCTTCGCATACTCCGAACTTTGCTCCAGATGCCAAGCCAGGCGACGCGCAGATGTAATCGAGGAGGTGCTTGCCTGTGCCCATGCCGCGCTGCTCACGCCGGGACCACCAGTAGGACCCTTCCACTGGGCACGAGAAGCCGCTCAGATTTCGCAGGCCCGTAGCGACGAGGACAGCCGCGAGTCTCTTGCCGTTCTCCGAACGTACCGGTGCTCCCTTATCATCGACCTCCCCGTGCTGACCGACGATGCCCTCCTCTTTTCGGCTGCATGCCGGCCCGAGCTTCGCGTTGGCATCCGCCACCGTGACCACAAGACCTTTGGCTCCAAAAAAAGCTATAGCTGCCTGCCAGGCCGCATACGCCTCTGACGACTCTTCTTCCTGCGTTTCCTGGGGAAAGTAGCCGTTGCCCACATAGATATCCTGAGCGCCGGTAACACCCGAGGCGATACGCAGCCACACTTGCTGCCGGTGGTCGACGGGGGCTGACACCAGGTTGCAATACGGACCAAGGAAGTTAGCCACCGCGAATAGAACCCCACCCTTGCAGCGATTTTTCTCGCTGACCTCCGCAGGTTTTCCAAAAATCCGGAATCCATCCAGGCTGCATTTGGAAAGTTGCTTCTTGCCCATGCGGTGCTCCTGAGCCCCGATGACTAGCCAGCCCTCGTGCTTGTAGAATGATGCCCATTCCGCCGTGCCTACGTTGTCGTATCCCGTTTTACCCTGCCAGTTGTGACTCGCGACGAGTAGCTTGAAGCCGGTATCGAACTGCTTGGAGCGGTGCTTCTTGGCTCGTTTCCGGACCCGACGGCCGCGCTTGGCTTCCGCCCTCGTGCTGCCCCCCTCTGCAGGTGCTTGCGCAGGTTGGTCCCCCACTGCACTGGCCG
>WBZZ01004016.1:55000-102500 GCA_019918135.1 Paulinella micropora
ATGATGATGAGGAGGAGGAGGAGGAGAATGATGGTGATGATGATGATGATCATCGTCATAATGATGATGATGATGATGATGATCGTCATCATCATCATCATCATCATCATCATCATCCTTACGGTCTCACGTCCTGTCTACTTTCTAACCAGCCCAACAGGACCGGCGTGGGTAAGTTACTGATGATGGATGATGATTGATGATTGATGGTTGATGGTTGATGGTTGATGGTTGATGGTTATTATCATGATGGTGGTTGTGGTGGTGGTGGTGACGATAATAATGATAATGGTGATAATCATGATGATGATGTTGAATATATGTTTTGTACGAATGCACAGGTCGCACCGGACTGGTTTCTCCTCTCAACATCACGCCCGCTCATTATCATGGTCTTCTGCTTCTTTAAGACATGAAACATCATTACCATCCCCGCCATCATCGTCATCTTCACTAGTATCGACGTCACCGTTATCGTTATTATCACGACCGTCATCAACATGGCCATCACCATCACCATCATCATCATCATCATCACCACCACCACCACCATCATCATCCTCTTCGTCCACTTCCCGGCCGCCACCCCGTCTCTCCCATTCCCACTCCAGTCCTTCCTTCCACCCAACTCCCTTAACAACTACCTCAAACTCTTCTTCTTCTTCTTCTTCTTCTTCTTCCTCCTCCTCCTCCTCCTCCTCTTCCTCTTCCTCCTCCTCCTTCGATTGCCAATTCGCCCAGCCGTTCCCTTCCTCATCTCCTGATTCAGCCCGAACATTCTCTCTACCCCTACCTGGCCATGAAGTTTGGCGCCCTGTCCCTTCTTCTGTTGAGTCTACCCCGCCTGTGCGGCGAGCCTCCTTCGATATGTCAGTCACGCGGTTTTGAATCACTTGACTGATAGTGAACTCATGCCACTTTGACGTAGATGATATTAAAATGATTCAGCTTTGATTCGCCTTTTTTCAGCAATCAACTTTTATACTTACATGTTTCCTTTTCAGCTCTACGAAAAGCAAGCGTTCTTCAATTATTAAAAGTAGTTCAGTGAAAAAACTTAAATTCAAAAGTCGATGTCATCCAACTTTGGCGGATGTTTTTCTCCTACTGAAGAAAATTCATTGATATTGTCAATCAACAAGATGATACTTGCCTTTCGTAGATTCCGGTCGGATGAATAGGTATAACGTGACCGGTCACTCACTGACCTTACCTCACCTTTAACTTTGCTGTTTAGGCTCCGTGGGGCCGGGAGACTCAGTAAGAAGTCGCGTTGCACTATCGTCACTTTAAATTTATAGGCGCCGCAGATAGGTAAATATGTTTTGTGAAAGTTTTCTGATTAATATCAAGTTATATTACTGACTCGCGGCCCCTATACGCAGCCGCCCGATGTGATAGTATTAATAATGATAGATGAACTATTAATATATTCACTTAAGATATACCCCGGTTGGTTGGCGGCAGTGTCACCTTCAGTGTGATTATTAATATCCTGAGACAGTTGAAAACGGCGATAGATCATCAGTGATATTACAATAATATGTCACCTCACTGGATAGCTCAGAGTCGCAGAAAAAGTCAGTAATATTACAACTTATGATAATACAACCAACTTGACACAGTCCTCAAAGTTGAAGATGAGAATGATGTCTCGTTGTATATATTATTTATAGCTTAGTGAAGCCGAAAAAGAAAGCGGCAGCGGCAGTTGAACAGACTCAATAAAATGGCATTAGGTCCAATCCGGACAAACGATACTGGAAAAAGCCTCCCGCTGTATTTTTTACCAGCTATCCCGGGGGCCCGGAGTGATGCCTACAGTACCCCCTCCCGAGTATTTTAAAGACGGAAATAGCATTTTCGTCATACAACTTCTGATTTCTTTCAAGGTTGCAAATTGTATGAGCGGCGCTACTAGTGGAGTCATGCCGGGTGACACAGCGCATCGGTCGGACCCACTGATAGACTCGCTGAACTTGAATACATCATATATATATTCCCATACTGCACGTCACAACTGAGTCTCTAGCAGTTCTTGTAAATGTGAATTCCTTCGCCTCAGGCTTCACTACCTTTTTTTTTTTTTTCAAGTTTTTTCAAGTTTTCGGCATTATGTCAAGAACAAATATATCACTATAAAAAATTACAAGCCGCGTGGTGCTGTACTTTCCCCTAAGGCTTGATTTATGTATTGATCGTAAATACATTGTCTTTTAATAACATACCCTGGTCCAAGGCGGATATCATATAATATAGTTCTAGGGGGCCGGTCCTAATAGCTATATTCAAAATCGGGGTGTGCGTGCCCAACCCTGCGATATACCGACACAAGTAGAATGTAAAAAACCTAGTCATGTCTACGTTGACCTAGTGAATTATTAATAAGTGACAAAGAAAATGATGCAAACGTTCCAACAGTTCTAACAGGAAGGAAACGAAGCGGTAAGCCAAGTACAAAGCGGACAGAAATGATCGCCAGGAAATGATCGCCAGGACAGGTTGACAGGTTGGTAGCACTTTCTTTGTCACTACTTATGTCAAGTAAAACATGACTAGGTTTTTTGCTTTCAGCTATCAGGAAGTCACTAAGAATGTAGTGATCACACTAACCATGTAGTGATAGCCACTACACAGTAAATAGTGATCATCACTTTGACTAAGCATGTAGTTGTAATCACTAATTTTTGTGTAGTGATGAGTACTATGACTGTAGTGACTGTCACTTAACTAATTATTGTGACGATGGCTCACTACAACTAAAGTCACTGTTACCAGCCAAGTATGGTGATGAGCACTAAATAACTGTAGTTCCCATCACTCCCAAGAGTAGTGACGGGCACTACAGGTGTTTAGTGGTCATCACTAACAACAGGTAGTGACGAGCATTACATATTTAGTGATCATCACTAACAACAGGTAGTGATGAGCACTACATTGTGTAGTGCTCATCACTACTAGTGTAGTGCTCATCACTACATAATGTTAGTGATGATCACTATACATATATACAAATGTAGTGCTCATCACTACCTGTTGTAGTGCCCATCAAGTCTTGATGGGCACTACAACAGGTAGTGATGAGCACTACATTTGTATAGTGATCATCACTAACAGTATGTAGTGATGAGCACTACACCAGTAGTGATGAGCACTACATTTGTAGTGATCATCGCTAACAGGATGTAGTGATGAGCACTACGGTGATGTAGTGACCATCACTACCTTTTGTTAGTGATCATCACTTCACCACTGTAGTGCTCATCACTACCTATCACTGCTTGGTTAGTGATGTGCACTACGAAAATGTAGTGATCATCACTACAAACTTTTTTGTTTGAACTAATTTTTTGAGTGATCAGCACTATCTTTTCTAGTGATAGGCACTACGTTTCGTCGATTATTAAAATTGTTGATAGTGATCGTCACTAGTTTAGTAGAGATCGTCACTAGATTTTTACTTATGCATAATTCAAAAATTGTAGTGATTATCATTAGTTATTGTTAGTGATCATCACTATTTTTTTTTCAAAAGTCGAGCTCTAGCAGTACTTGCTAGTGACAGTCACTAAATATGTAGTGATGTGCACTCACTTTTTAGTAATATCGATGATCACTTAATGAGTGCTCATCACTAACTTTTGCGTAACGGTCGCCGGGTATACCGGAAACACTTCCAAAAGTTAGTGATTTGAGGTAGTGATCATCACTACCTCAGGTAATGATGAGTGAGAATCTAGGGGATGCAGTAGTGATATCACTACATCTAATACATTTGTTGAATTAGGGATACCGGAGGCAGTTGTGATGATCAGTAACACATTTTTTTTCTTATATATTTCAGTGATGATCACTAACTTTTTGTAGATACATCACTAAAAAATGGTAGTGATCATCACTAAAAAATATTAGTGATGGTATTTGAACTTGTAGTGCTAGTGTGCACGTACGCGTGTTGGAACTAATAATTAATTAGTTACGGACCGGCCGTATCGGAGTAACGGTGTCGTTAGAGCCATTACTTATGATCCGGCCAGTCAAGTTACGTGGCGCACCTTGTTGGCGCCTTTTTTAATTAAAGTTGTAGTCCTGCATCGAGAGTGTAGTAGCTATGATAGATTATTATATTAATAATAGTAGTCTAACAGGTGATCGAGCCTTGATTAGCGAACTCTGCGTCAGCAGCTTTAATCAGTTGCACTTAGTCTGGAAGGAGAGGCATTAGGCCTTCAACAGAAAAGTGCGAGGATCGACGTGCAGCAGGCAGTCGACACCATTTCGTGAGTAGGCAGAAGGCAACCACCTCAAACGTGTCTAGCGTCTAGACTGCATAGCGTAGACACACCAACCTACTTCATCCCCAACAATTTCCCCATTTCTACTTAACTGTAGGAATTTACTGGTAGTCGAGTCCAACTCCTACCTTCCGCACTTTGGTCCAGAACATGGCCTACCCCATGTATGGGACGTCGTTGGGCAAAGGGTTCAAAGTGGATCCTCCGCCATTTAATAGCAAAGACCCAAACTGGGATAACTGGGAGTATGGGTTCCTTGCGGTTTTGGCGATCCATGATCCTTTGGGGATAGGGGAGCTACCTCCCCACAGGCGACACCCTTTGTTTTTGCAAGCAAAACAGGTAAACACTTTTAATCGACCTGGTACACCTCCTAACGAACCACCTCTTTTCCCCAACGGAGACAGCGAGGATGAGAGTCAGGACCAGGGAGAGAGAAAGAGACCTGTAGTGAAGAAAGAGTCTAGTAGTTTTTCCTCCAGTTTCGCTCTATCTATTAAACAGGAACAAGGAGATAGTACTAGTCCCGCTCAACCTGACCTCTCTTCTACTCCAGCAACTGCTGAACAGAAAGGGCCTGTTGGGAGTTCGGTCCCTATCCTGACTACCGCATCTAGACCAAACCCCTTTGTTGCCTCTACAGAAAGCTACTATCAGCAGGTTGAGGAAAGAGGAAAGATGAACCATAATCGATTTATTTTTGCTCTTTTAATTCAGTCCTGCTCTAAGGACAAGGAAGCTATGTCTGTCATTAGGACAGCAGGCACCGATGGGGTCGATTGTTTCATGGCTTTAAGGAAAAGTTATGGTGGTCTTGATCTTGTCAAGTGGAAAGAACGACAACACTTCCTTGATCTTTCCTATCCCAAGGAGGTTCAGGATGTGAGGCACTGGTTAACTCTCTTCCATAGCAATATCGCAGACCAAGAGACAGTTACGAAGGTCCCGTACCCTGAACTGGTCAAGATAGAGATGGTTAATATGAAAAAGATCGAACACTTGACCGAGTTTGGCAGTTTTCGCAACAAGGTCACCAGTCTCCTTCCGGAGGAGCGACCGGGTTGGGAATCCTTTGTGAAAGTGATAGAGCAGGTTGCCCAGACAGAGGAATCCAAGACCAAGATGAAAAAACTTTACTCGTCAGGGGGCGGTTTTGGTTCCGGATCTCTTTCGTCTAAAGCTTCATCTGGTACAGGAACTAAGAGTGACCCCATAACAGTCAACCTTGTGGAAGATCAAGATGGGAGAACACCCCATAAGGAAGGTTGTTTTAACTGTCGCGGAGATCACCAGATCAAAATCTATATCGTCCCTTGTACTCTCCCCGAGTGCCCCCAAGACGGACATGTCCCGGTGAACTGCCCCATAAGAAGGAAGGCAGCGAGAATAGTTAACTTAGCTAAAGGAGTAGGAGAAATGAGTCTAACTAAAACGAATAAGACTAAGGAGAGCAGTAAAGGGAGGAGAAAGATGAGACGACAGAAGGACGGAGGGAAGGAGAAAAGGAAGCTGAAGGCATCTGATTTCATCAAGAAGAGCACAGCCAAAATAAGACGATTAGTCTGAATGCAGGACTCCTCTTCTTCCGGTAGTCTGAAGAAGGAGAGGAGTCCGAAGCTCATTATTCAGACGAAGAGTCTGCTACTCTTGATGAAGAAGGAGGAGAGGAGGGAGTAGGAGAAATAGGGTACATCAACCATATATTAGGCATAAACATGATGGAAAAAGAGGAAAGGGACGAAGAAGAACCAAACCTCTCATCTGATATTAACACCCCTCCCACTTCCTCTTTTGGACCACAAACATCACCACTTCACGCATCAGAATTGAAGGACAGGAAGAGAGAGAGCAATACATACGCACACGACATGCTTGCTCATCATCCTGTTTCTCAATCTCCATTTATTTCCCCCCCTGAAAGACAATCGTTTCATTTCTTCCCTTGACATGGTGGGTGACCCAACACCTCTAGGGGTAATTTACCCTATGGAGGATGGGTGGGGGCTTCGTCGTGTCAAGGGGGGTTATAGGAAATTTCTGATGAAATCCCGGGGCTCTTCCTTAAACTACTTGCGTGAAGAGGAAGGCCCACTCCTGAATCTATGGGCGCAACCCATCTGGGGGAGCATGATTATCGTTTCAAACACGAAGCAGTGCGATGGGTTCAATAAGAACAACGTCCGGTGCGCATGGAAGGTAGGGGCCGTCCGGGGTCAGAGACCAAGTAGTCAGTGTGCAAAAAGGATGGAGAAACATGGGTGCGATTTTTGTTCCCACCATGATACCAGTAACGAGCAAACTAAGGGTGAATTACTGGCAGTGATTAGGGTACAACTGAACATGGGGGGTGTACCGTACACCTATGCCTTGATGCTAGCACCTATGGATTGGATACTGCGGCAGTGGATTAGGGTAGAGCAGAACCCCCCTTCCATTCAACCTGATCCTCTCACGGCGTCACCCACACACATGTCACCGCATAGATCTGTCTCTGCTCACAGCTCAAGTGCTACTCTACCTTCTCTCACAGGACATATGCTCCCTGCTTCAACTGTACAACGTTCTAACTCAAACACAGAAACGAGTGAGAAAGTTGAGGTTGCAGTAGGGGGAAACATTCAAAAAAGAGAGAGAGGTGAGGGGGAGACGATGTCTAACGAAGATGATGATGAAACCGACTCCTCTACCTCTCCCCTGAAGTGCTCTTCCCCTGAACCATCTGTACAACGCTCGAACTCTAAGAAAGAGATGAGTAAGAGCGATGAGGATGGAGCAGGGGGAGAAATAAAACGGGAAGTCAAGGAAGTACGCTCCTCGTTAGTACACCGTATTACACATTCCCCTTCATCATGCCTTGCATCTAGTGAGTTGAATCAGGGGTTGGATAGAGAGTTAGAGAGAGATAGGATTAGGAGGGACCCCACGATTGCATGGCGATGGAAAGAAGGGAAGATGATGATAGTCGGTGGGAATGGGGAGATACGCCTCTTGGAGAGATTAAGAGGTTGATCGGAGCGTTGGCAGAGGGTGCTAGAGAGCTAGAAGTGAGAGATTCTCGCATTACCGGGAGGAACGGGGAAGTTAACGAGTTTATGATGAACTTTATATGGACATCCAAAGTTTCGTCATTTCGATGGCTCACAAATGGAACAATCCTTTTGCAAGAGGACCAATTGCGGAATTTCCACATCTTCGGACTCAATTGCTAGAATACCGGGAATATCTGCGACGCATGTTATAGGTGTAGAAGGAGAGAACATCCACGACATTCCACCATCGAGACCCAGCACATCTTCCAACACTACCTCAAACACTTCACCTCCATCCCCCGAGAAAGAATGTGTCGTAATGATGCATGAGAGAGAGGAAGATGAGAAAGAGACACCTGAAAGGAGTATGGCGGGGATGGTTTGTGTAGATGATAGTGGGGCTAGCGAGTCTCAGTCACCCCATAAGGATGTGTTCGTGAGAATTAAACATAATCCCCAGAAGTTCAAAATCGCAAAAGGGAGCATTAAAACAGAGTAAAAGGGGAAAGTTTTAATGCAGCTCTCAGGAGCAAATGGAGAGCCAATCCAGGTGTACGATTCCCACACCACGTACAATCTCCATTTGAGCTATGGTTTAGTGGCTACTTCAGCCTGGTTGAAGCGGGGACTGGCTGTAGTCCACCAAAACAACCAGGTGGTCGTAATCAAACCCCCAATCCACATCAAGGAAGAACAGATCGTAGCTAGGGGCAGGTCCTTACCAAACAATCTATTCGTCTTTGATCCACCTGGGATGTCCCCTTTGGACCCAAACCAGCGATATGAACCAGTCCCCCTTGAGAAGGAAAACGTGAAAGTAGGGGATGATAGAACATCACCACCCACTGTCTCATTCTGACTTCCTCCTCGTCATCCTACACAATCAACAGCTCTTCCCGTGTATAATGATGTATATTGTAATGATGTCCCATGTATAATAATGCGGATGGGGATGTCATGACGATAAATCATATGTCCCGTTTTCTTATGAAGCAAACGCGGAGAAGGGTGAATACTGTTTTCAAAGTTTGGCTTGTTGTTTCACTATGCCAGGTGATGTATGTTCACACACTTCCCGAACTCACGAACATTGATGTTGATTGTCATATGTCAAAAGCACTAAACCCTGTTGTCCGACCCACACATAGTGAACATATCCATGCTACTGTCTTTCACCGCATGTGTAAGCATAGAAGGGTAAAAGCTATGGAGAGAATGGCTCACTACATGGGGGTAAAGGTAGTAGGGGTAGGATGGCGAGAGAGAATCATGAAGTGTGAATACTGCTTAAGGAATAAAATAAAAAGAGCACCACACTTTCACAAATTTAAAACCATCACATTGTTGACCATCATTCCGGGGTTCACATTTCCATGGACACACAGGGATGATGGAACACCATATCATGGGATAGTAAGCGATACAAATTTACGGTCAAATGTCTCGCTTCAAATTTCGAGCTCGACTATTATTTACGTCATAAGAATGAATTTTTTCCGTGTTTTATTAAGGCCGTCGCTTTCCTTGAAAGACACACGAACCGGAAAGTTAAATTTATTACTTGTGACCAGGAATATGGTCGATATGAAACTTTTCAGGAGTGGGTTGATGTTAATCAGCCTATCTTAATTGAGGCGCCAACCGCCGAGAAACAGGCAGTTTCGAAGATAAAAAGGTCTCACCAAATCAACGGTGGACCTGCTAGAGCTATGCTCAGTGACGCTGAACTCCCTCCTAAGTTCTGGACGGAGATGGAAAAAAACGCCACTTATATCAACAACCTACAGTCTTCCGATAGCTAAAGGACCCTTTAAGGGTAAGTCCCCCTACGAAGTCATTCACCGCCGAAAACCATACCTACATCACCTTCGCCCCACTGGTTGCGTCGCAGTGATGAAGGTCAAGGCCCGGCGAGGGAAAGGCGAGAGAGGAAAGAAAGTTATCTTCTTAGGGTACGAACGTAATACCGGGTATTACCGGATTTATGATCCCATTGCGCGTGTAATACACGGTAATGTCCGGGATGTTATGTTCGATGTCTGGAAACTGGGTAGACGAGAGGCTTCCAAAAACCTCGAAGGAACAGCAGACGGGGATATGTTTTCGGTCGAGTGGAAATCGACCACACCCCCTGCTGTTCCGCCCCCAGTCGATACACCACCCAAGAAGAATGTTAGCTTCGAAGTACCAGAAACTACATATAGTACACCTACCTCATCTGCTGTAGTTGTTGCTAATAATAATGAAAGCACTGAGAATGCCCCCACTACATCTATGACATCCCAGAAAAGACCTAAAAGCGAAGATGACTCGGAGATTGTTGCAAGTGATAGTGAAGAAGAGGATGCCCCAAGTCATGACTTCAGTAATCTCCCTGAACTTATTCCCCCTACACCGTCTTCACGGAATGTAGGGAGCATGGGTCAGGGGGAGAAGGGTGTCAAAGTAGTGGGAAAGAGGGGGAGAAAACCCAAACTTAAAGTTGTCTTGTCTGGGAAGATCGTCCAGATCCCGGCGCGGGCATTCGAGGAAGAGTGGGCTAAATCCACATATGAGGATGTGTGGGATTCCACTGTACGAAAGGGAGTTACTCTTGACCGTCTGCCCCCCTTGCCAGAAAAACTAAACAATTTCCAGCCCACAACGTTAAGTTTGACGATGGTGTTACGGAGAAAATAATAGATTCTGAGATCTTGAAGTACGAGATTTCAGGGGGAGCCCCCCCCCCTGCTCTCGTACCGCAGGGTATTGTTGAACCGGCACGCCCAGACCACAATGAAACCAGTGAATTCGGCCATGCCGAGGGGGAGAGCGTTAGGATAGCTGCGGAAAAAGACAAGCATCCCCCGGAATGGAGATCTCATGAGCAAGGAAATATTTATCAGGAGAAAGTAATTCCCGGGAGAACCAGAAGTCATATCTCGGTATGCGCGAAAGAAGAGAGAATTGATCATTGTCTGGTCACCGAGCAAATTTCGGAATTCCCCGTCGTGCAAAAACCGAAGGATAGGAGGCAAGCGCGAGAGACAGAAGTCAGACAGCAAGAAGAGCTCAAAGCGTTCGAATGGAGAGAAGAGAGTGAGGCGAGAAGGTCAGGCACTCCCATCATCCCTCTGAAATGGATAGACACAGTTAAACAGCAAGGGACGAGTGATGAGTATCATAAGGCTAGGATCACCCTGAGAGGGGATCTCCTGAAAGCGAGCCTGCAATATGACCCCAAACGCACATACTCACCCACCGCACACCACCGCACTATTCTTCTCATCATTGCTTATGCTAGAAGATGATTACACTTTTCTTACAGTCATTTTTTCAAAATGCCTATAAGAAAAGTGTCTTTAACTTCAAATCGCCAAATTTACACAACCAGGGAAATCAAGAGGAAATCAAAAAGGAAGAAGGAAATTTAAATATTAATCATTTAATTAATTATCATTTAAAAAAATATAATTCTAACTATATAAAAAAAGATGACATCATTATTTATACCGACAACAATAAAGAAGACACCAGAATGTTTACCAAAATTTAAAGTTGTAGGGGTAACATTTGAAGGAAGACAGGAAAATTTGCGGGAGCTAAAAAGAAAGAATATTCGCGCTCCTTATCCATTACCCGTTTTCATAGTCCCAGAACCAGAAAACAAGTTTGATAAAAATGCTATTAGAGTTGAAACAGAAGATGGAAAGCAGTTAGGATATATAGGGAAACACATTGCGGAAGCTCTATCCAAAAAGATAACAAAGAAACAAGAAGTTTATTATAACATATATGGCGGCGGGTTAGGTAAAAATTACGGAATGGAGGTAATATTTAATTTTTCATTTATATAATTATGATTATTATTATATAACAATATATACAGTTTTGGTTTTGGTGAAATATGCCATCTCAAAGCGGACCAGTCGGCACAGTAAAGTTAGGGCGACCTACCAAATATACTTCTGTTGAAGAAAAGAAAAAAGCTCATTACGAGGCTTCAAGAAGATATGTATTAAAAAATCCAGAAATGTATAGAAAGGCGGGTGTTTCATATTACGAAAAGAATAAGGAAGCCATATCGGCGAGACGAAAGGAGCGATATGCTATGAAAAAGAAACAAAAAATGGAAAATGTCGCAGAAGTTGAAATACGGTAAAAATAAATACTCTATTAATTAATTATTTTTTTCCAATAAAATTTTTTTACCATTAATATAATTATCATCTAAACAAATAATACAAGTATAATATAAATCATTGGGATTAATTCAAAACCAAAAAATCTATTCCATAATATACAATGTCATACAAGCCACCTCTGCCCCCTAGACCGAACAAGAAGAATGTGGAACTATTACAAGCGAAGGCTAAGCTGAGAAGGGTTGAAACGAAAGATAAAAGAAACCGCCAGGACCTTTTATCTAACATTCGTAGTAATACAAGGGTAAATCTCCGCGAGGCTAAGACTAGGGAAGCGAAGAGACGAGAGTTTAAAGCACACGATTACGAGGTTAGGAGGGATAATAGGTTGAACTCTCTAACATTCAAATTTAGGGACTTAGATATAAGCTTCTACGATACAGACACCTTGGAAGAGAAAGTATTGATACCAGCCATAAGATATGCCAGAAGGGAAGGGATGACCGACAATGCGGATGTCAATATATCTATAACATACTCCACTGCTCCTGCTAATGAGCGATACGACCACTATTTAAAAAAGAAAAGTTTCAATTCATTTCAACTCCGCCAATACGATACCGTATTTATGGGTGCTCTGAACGAGTTCAACATAAACAACATTGAAGCCAGCGAGAATGGATATGAAAGAAACATACGATATGTGGAAATAACCATAGTTCAAGAAAACGGCGGAGGATGCTATGAAGGAACCCGAGAGAAAAAGGAGAAAGTTCCAGATGGTAAAAAGATATCTCCACCAAGCAGAAATAACAACTGTCTATTCTTCCTATGTAGAGATATTCTAAATATTCAACCGACGACCAAACAGAAATGTAATGAGATACGAGCCGAATTCAACCTTCCGCCAAACTCCCCCATACCATTTTCAATAGCGGTTCAGATATTGAATAAATACATAAAAGAAGGAAAGACATATGAAATAACAGACCCAGTTATGAAGCAGACCGCGAGCACCAATGAAGAAGGACAGGAGCCCGACAAGCTAATCTTTTTGGAGAATAACCATTACTACGGATTAGTTAAGCAATTCAAGAAGCGGTGCGACGACTGTTTGAAACTATACTTAAACAAACATAAATGTAATCTCAACAGGAAAAAGTTTGCCGATATTAGATTAAAGAAGAATGGTAAAAGACACCTAATCACTAAACTACACACAGAAGAAAAAATTAATAATCAGGAAGTCCTTCACTACGATTTGGAAACATTCAGAAATATGCTAATAGCTTTGGGCCACGATATCCACGACTGCTACATAGTCGCATATACTCAGGGCCAGGAAGGTTTCAAATACATAGCTGGTAAAGATTGTATAAGTCAATTCGTAGACCTACTAATAGAACGAGGCGAGAAGGCAAAAGCAGGATGGGTGCCGAAGGACAAAAAAGATAAACCGCCCGTTCTATATGTTAATGGTTTTAACGGAGCGAACTTTGACCACTACTTCATACACCAAGAATTAATTAAAAGAGGTATTAAGATTAAGTCGTCAAAAATCAATAACGGCTCTATTATCTGCTTAGAGTTTGAAAATGTCAAGATGTGGGATATGTGTAAGCATACCCAAGGAAGTCTTAAAGCAAATCTTGAAAGTATGGGGTGCGAAATCCTCAAAGGAGACTTTGACCACAACCGGGCCAAAATGTGGGAGGATATGGACGACAAGACGAGGCAGGACTGTCTGGCTTATCTTAAAAATGATGTTATGGGTTTGAAGGAATTATACGATAAGTTAAACACAACGATATTTACAGCTCATAAAGTCAATCTAACTTCATATATTTCAACTTCAAGTCTCGCTTTCAACATATGGAAGAAATATGTAGATGGTAAATACGAGGTGAGACTTCCAACGGTGGAGCAGGAAAGAGCATTTAGAAAAGCCATTATCGGCGGAAGGACTTACCCATCTAAGAGGCGGTTCATTTCAGCTCAGTATGAAAGATATTTGAAAAAAGAGATTACCTTTGACGAAATAATTGACTACCTCGTAGATGCGGATGTCGTATCTCTATATCCAACCGCGATGTTATTAGCTTTTATGGTTGGAGACATACTGGAAACAATCGGACCTTTTGACCCGCGAAACCTTCAAATCGGTATTTACAACCTTGACTACATTTCACCCAAAAACATACTCCATTCAAGGATTGGACAGCGAGACCGTATGGGCTCCCTTAAATGGCGGCTAGAAGATATGAAGGACCAATGGCTGACGAGTGTAGATATTGAGGATATGGTAGCCGAAGGATACGAAGTCCGCATTCATAAAGGATACTACACTGCCAAATCTGAATGTGTCTTCGCCCAATACATAGACGATATGTTCAAAGCGAAGGAAAATGCGGAGAAAGGTAGCCCGCAATATTTGCTCGCCAAATTGTTTATGAATAGTCTATACGGTAAGATGATACAACGACCTATACCTTCAATAACAACATATATACAAACTAATGAAGATTACTGGAAATTCTGGAATAGCAATCAAATAACTGACATAGTTAAATTTACGGACCAACAAGGAAAAGATTTATGGCACATATCAGGCCTTCCCCGCAATCCAATCTTATTAGAAAGTAGCATAACCAAACCTTCACACTATGAGGCATTCATTCTAGCATACAGCCGTCGCATTATGTTCAACTATATTAAGGAAGCAAACCCGAACAGAACCATTGAAGATGACTTTTACTACACCGACACAGATAGCCTCCAAATCCACGCGAGATGTGCCAAGTATGTAAAGAATATGGGTAATAAGAAACTCGGCGGAATAGGGGACGACTTGGGCGATGGGTGTAAGATTATAAAGGGTGTGTGGATAGCACCAAAACTTTATATGTTAGAATTTACAACCCAAGATGCTTTCACTGCTGGTATGACCAAAAACGACCTCAAACATATTTCAAAAGGGGTTCATATAGAAACAGCAGAAAATGGAGTTAAACGATATTTCCATTTTAGGGGTAAAGGCTTAAATGCTAATCAACTTAACTACGATATATATGATAAGATGGATAGAGGTGAAAGCATTGAAAATGTTAGGGAATTTCAAATGAAAAAAATACACATTGACAGAAACAGCAAACAGCAACAAATCCCACATTTTAGCATTTTACATATGGCGAATGTTAAAAAACAAGTTAATGTGAATAAATGGGCGGGTCGTAAGTTCATTAACGATAATGACAGCATCCCACTCGGCTTCCACATTCGCGGTTGAATTATAAATAAATTTTTTTGGCTCCTTTCCCTTTGAAGCTCCTGATTGTATGAATTCCTTTTTTTGGTTTCACTAACTTAGTATTTACAGCCGTAGCACCCATTAACGATACTGGGTCAAATGCGGTTCGGTAGTTCGTGGTTAGCTTCGCCGCCTTAGCCCTTTTCCCTTTTGGATTAATTTTCACAGCTACTCGGTCAATCACTCCTTCAATTAGGTCTTTTGTGCTACTACCTTTATTGTATGTGGTCGCCCTTACACCCGTTTGTCGGCTTAGGTCTTTTGCTATTGTTCCTCCAAGGCTATGACCCGTCAGCTCTACATTTTCTTTACCATATTTCTTTATGACTTCATTAACCAGCTTCTGCTCTTCTTTATATCTCGGAGTCCTTTTTAATACTCCCTTTACCAAGGCGACATCTGTGAGTAAGTCCCTTTTATCCGCACTTCCCCTAAATGCTACAATAGCTTTGCCATCTTTTTCATATACGGTTGATTTTTCTTTGCTCGCGACTGGCTTCCATCCATCCGCACCTTTTCTATCCGACGAAGACAAATATACATCCTCTGATAAATCCGCATTGCCTCCCTTTTGCTTTCTGTATGCCTTACCAGCTTTTTTCAATGCTTCACCATAGGTTATGTTATGCTTAGCAGAGTAAGCCTTAACGAACTTTATCCACTCGGTCATTCTATATATTTAATTTTTATTTTTTCCTGCCTACTATATACACCACTCTACTATGTCCGCCCTAACTAGACTGTGCGAGAAGTTCCAAAAACTTTCCATTGAAGGCGAAAATAAATCCTTCTCGTTGGACTTTATTCAAAAGGTAATCCACGACGAAATCAAAGCAATTGAAGAAAAGAGAAATACTCAACCCAAAGACACATTTCATTTTGGCAAATACAAGGGTAAAAAAATAGAAGACATAGCCAAGATTGATAAGCCATATATTGAATGGCTACTTCGCCAGCCGTGGTGTTCTAACAAGGACGAATTGAAAAAAGCACTGTCCATCTATGTAGAAGGCACACATTTAATTGCGTAAGAGATACATTTTACCTCTTATATTGATTTCTTTTTTTATAACCCGCAGTATTGCTTTCTGTTTGTGGAAGTCGCTAAATTTGGTAAAATGCGGTTCTTTCAATAAACCGTCTTCAACTTCTACTTCCCTATTCACTTCAAGGTATTGTTTAAGGATATCTTTGAATTGTATGATGTCAAAGTGGTGGTCAATATGGACATCAACCCGCTCATATATATCGCCACTTATTTCACATATGTATCGTGGTTCTACGAATACATCAATAGCCATAAGGTCAAGATATTCTTGTATTTGCGGTCTTATTGTATTCCTGCTCGCATCTTTTATTACTCTCGCCATTTTTTTTAATTTGCTAAGGCCTATGAGTTCGACACAGCAATTCCACGAAAACGGCTTACCATCTACACGAAAGTGTTTGCTTCCTGTTGTCAAATTACTTTCAACATCAATGATGCCATTTTTTAGACAAGGGTGATGGGTTATTAGGTCTAGCACGAAATTGCTATCTTCTGGGTTCAGCACTTCACCATCGTTATATTTGTTTATCATTCTTCTTATGTAGGATTTGATAGATGCTTTTGTTAGAAACCGCCTACCACCCACAAAATACAACTTACGACTGTAAAACATTATTATATATATTATCATTCAGAAAAATATTACAAAAATAATTAATTATGTTGCTGTTCCTCGCGGGCTTTCTTAGCCTTTGTAAAGAACTTAATTAAGTTTTCCCGTCTAGCATCATCTTCATTTTTTGTAAAGTATGCGATAGCACAAGTTTCATCGCAGAATTGGTAATCATCAACCCTAGCAGTTAATTCATCTTTTTTTTCGCACTCTTTACACGACATTCTATATTGTTGTAAAAATAAATATTTCTAAAAATAATCTATGGGTCTTCTAACCAAGTAAGAGCATACTGCATACTTATCGTTTGAGCTGATGTCGCTTGCGATGTTATAGTTAATCTTTCCCCTGGTAGCATATCGTCCAAATCATAATCATTTAGATTAACCGTCTCAGCACTACTCAAATTTACAAAGATAACCGCAATGGTATTTCCGCTAGCAACAGTCGCGGTAGTATCAAACGAAACCAGACTTGTATTAGCATTATTTTCAGCATACACGGCACCAGTCAGAGTAGCATTTTTTATTACTTTAATGATACAACTAGTCTTAGAGTCCGTATTTAAGATAGTTAGTCGTCGTGGATAAACTATACTATAATTTGTAAGAGCACCACCTCCCGTAGTCGCATTATTTCTCATTGTAAAAACGTGGGCAACAGCATTGGTCGCATTGGCGGTTCTTTCATGAATAAAAGGAATACCCCTTATAATTTCTGTTCCTTCAATGAAGCATCCAACACTAGCGACTTTAATATTTTGAGCTGCTACAACAGCACCAACATTCGTTATATAGGTTGAAAAAGGTAGAGTAGTATTATTCAGTGTTGTTAAAGTTTGTGTGTTAGCATAACGAATAGCGTGAACCATTTGAAAATCTCCCGTATTTGGATTTTCAATATAGAAAGATACTTGACCAAACCCTAAATACTGAAACTTAATTTGAAAAACATTACCCTTAGTAAAATCAATTAAGGGTAAGTATGTTTTCCCATCCACCTTATCAACATTCCAAGTTGTTTGAGCATAAGAATTAACAGTTGCCCCTCCTCGGTTGTGATATATTCTCATTACTCCATTTTCTCTACCAAAGAAGAAACCATCAGTAAAAGCACTATCACCTAATCCCACCGCCGAAAGATATTGTGCTCCGTTTGCCTCTGTTGTAGTCCATAAGGCAGTAAATCTTACACACACTCCCATCCCAGCACGATATTTAATTCTTTTTTTTGATTGAATGTATCCGCTAGCCCCTGCCACGGCAGTTGTTGATATGCTAGCCATTGAATTCTTCATTTCAACAGTAGAATTAACAATAGCACTATCCCATTTAGCAGAATTCACATTATACATAAATGTCTCTTGAATAATTGGTGTGTATTGTGCTGTGGATATTTCGCCGAATGCTGTTAAGTTGTCATCAGTTAATTTTGTTTTTAACTCTCCATAAGTTCCGCATTTCAAATTAACAAAATTCCCTCCATCATCTTGTGCTATCAAATTTCGTTGGTGGGTTGTCATAGCTTCGTATATTTTAAGAAAAAAATAAATAATCTATCAAAAATTAATTACCTGCTTGCCTCTATTTAAGTTCTGGTAATGGTGCCATTCTTAACATTTACTTCTTGCTGAGTTACGACAAATGTGTAATGATTGGCAGCAATATTCGCAGTGGTAGCAATAAACTCCCATCGTCGCTCGGTGTCTAGGGATAATCCGCTGATTTCGTTTTGGTCCTTGCTCCACAGCGGGCGAGTATTGTCAAAGCTATCGCACCAAACCCAGTTGTATTGATAAACATTGCTATTCATCAAAGAAGAGCCTTCCAACTTCGGTTTAAGATACATATAGTCTTCTAGTTTTCCAGTTTGACAATCAACATTGAATTCTTGAAGTCGTGCTCCGTCTAGTGTGGTATAAAAAGTTTGGACCTTTGAGCCGAGCAGGTTGCTATTGTCATAGGCGGTGTTCTTATTTTCGGTTGTGTTGAAAACAGAGTGATAAATTTTCTTAATTCGCCGTCCGTGGCCTCTGTCAAATCTAAGGATAACATGTTGAGACTGTGAAGGCGTGCCAACGGTATTTTTATACAAATAAGAATAATCAATGTTGAAGCTCATTCCTTCGGGGCTCATAATCTTCTGTTGAATTGATTGAACGACATCGGGGTTAGTTTCAACAGCTAAGAACAGGCTGAGATTAGTAATAGTAACATTTGAATCCGCCACCGCAACAGTGCCTCCACCAGTAGAAAGAGCATCATTGTTGTAATAAAAGATTTTGGGTGTCTGTTGCCAAACAATCCGCATAGTCAAAATTTCTGGAAACATAATAGTTTTATCCAGAGCAAAAATAGTATTGTAAAGCATTCCAAGATTAATCTTAACATTAACACTTGGGCTGGCATTGTTAATAGTTCCAGCTGAAAAATACTTAGCCTCATTAAAAGCAACATTAACGAACTTACTCGTGCCAGTCTCATTCGCAATAAGGGTATCGTCGTGTCGGCGGGCATTTGTAGTGGGTTGCGACATCCAAGCCTTTAATGCGGCCTGAACCTGAGCCTTAGCAACATCAATTCCAGCATCAATGTTTCCCGCAGCATTTCCTGCTACTGCCGAAGCGGTCAATGCTGTTTGTAATGCGGCCAACCTTGTAGCATCGCTAGCGGGTTGAAATGTAGTTGTAGCATTACACTTTTGAAGCATACAACCAGCTCCACTTCCATTATCGTGGTTTTCCAAAGCTAGTAAATCATCAATGGAGGTTTCGGGTTTCCAAATCATCTTGGTGATATTGCCGACTTCGTTAATGTCGCAAAGATAAACACCACCTCTCGTAATCAATTGAATCTGTCTAATTGGTGCCAGACAGTCCATAAAGCATTTATTGTAGTTTCCAGCCTTCGCATCTGGGGCATAATTAAAACTCAAAACAGAACGAGCCAAGTTAAAAGGACGGCTGATAAGGTCAAAGTTGCTTTCCTGTCCTCCTGCGGTAGAAACAGTGATATTGATAGAACCCTCACGAGGGGTAAGCTTATTCAAACGATAAGAAGCACTGATGTAGTCAGTCCTGCTAAAATCTAATTCGCCTCCGTGTTGTGTAGGCATTTTAGTAAGTGCTTTGTAGGGACACCCTACGACCCGAAGTTTTTGGTGAAGCTTTTTCAAAAGGCTCTATATTGTAATATGAGAAAAAAATAAATAAATAATTCAAAAATACATTACTAACCTCCTGCGGGGTTATAGGGGGAGCAGGCCCCTATCTAGATTTTAACAAATTAAAAAATGATGTAAATAGACTAAAATAATTTGTCTCGCGGTAAATCAACAATGTCATTACAATGCCGAGGCCGTTGAGATTAACTGGTTGGTCGTTTTCGTCAGTCAAGTAGAACCGATACAAATTGCTTGAACTAGTTGATAGTCGTTTGCCGTATTCACTACCCGAGCCGTCATAGATAACAGAGCCAAACGGGATTTCATTCGCGGTATATATTTCCTGTAATACGTGATTATCGCCTTCGCCTACGAGGTCTGACTGTAAATATAATGTTTTTTCGCCAGTCAAGATTATGACATTTGGGGACCTAATGGTATTATTAGCAAAGAAATATGTTGAGTCGCGGTCAAAACCCATTACTTCGTGAATGCGAGTTTCGCCGTCAAATATAAACCGCGGTTGAATGCCTCCGTTATTCGCTACGGTAAATAATAGCTTGCCGTCTTCTGGGTCGGTGTTTGTGTTGTTGCTTGTTATTGTATATGTGTAGTCATTGGGGCTGTCTGCGGTTAGCACCTCGGCCAGTTTATTCTTTAAGTTGTTCATTGTGTAGTTGCCCTCGGGTATCGTAATCAGAGCCTCAAATCCATCTTCGCTCAGAGTAAAAGTATTGTATGGCGAAGAAACAGAATAATACGATTTAGGCACATAGATATGAAGAATTTTTACAATGTGTTGGGTTGTCTAGCGATTTCATATTGACTTCACAACTAAAATCTGAATCTGTGCCATTTATCCGATTTTTGCTGTTAATATAGTAAATACCACTCGCACGACCACCTTTATACTCCATTGCTATATTATGTAAATAATTTTTGGATATCTTCAAAATTATATAAAATATTAATGTAATTTATATGTTTGTTTGTTTTTTCGTGCCTATTCTTTTTGACTTGAGTTAAGCAAGTTCCACACTCACATATATATTTTTTTTGCATCCTTTCAACTATTTTATCTCTATTTGCTTTACACCATTCTTTTTTGTAAGCAGAAATCTTTTCTTTGTTCGCTTTGTAGTATGTTCTGGCTTTTTCCTTATCTCTGTTTTTACTCCATTCTTTTTTATAAGCAGAAATCTTTTCTTTATTATCAATATTATATGTTTTAACTCTTTCAAGTATTTTAGTTTTATTTTTTTCATAGTATTTTCTATGAGTTTCTTTATCCTTTTCTTTTTCTTCAACTCTCCATTCTTTCTCAGTTCTTCCTGCTATTTGCTTATTAACACAATCCATATTTCTAATGTATTCACCTTCTTTTCGGTGTAGTTCCATTTTGCTTTCGCAAGGAAAAAATTCAATCAACTCTATGTAAGCATCGTTATGTTTAAGTATTTCAGATGATGATATATTATTTCTTCCTGTTTTATAACCATTTCTATGTTTAGCCATTCTCATTGCCAATGTTTGAGTTGTTGAACCGATATAAATTTCATTTGTCTGGTGAGACCTGATAGCATAAATCTTTCCTTGTTTGTAGTCGGGCATATTCTTTTGTATTCTTTTATATTCTTTTTTCTTTAATACATAATTCATATATATGTATCAAAACCATACCCATTCTGCGATTTCAGGTCCTCCGCTTCTTTTTCTTTTAAGTCTGTCCAACCGCTGGCAAATTTAAAGCGGTTCCCTTTCGCTCGTTCAAGTAAAAACCTAATACTATGCCATCCGCAAGTGTCTGAGGTGTTTGATTGGTTTTTGACTTGATTAACCTTCATAAGCAGATATGTGTTCGGCTTACTCTTTTCAATAAGCTGTTTCATTTGGTGAAGAAATAGCTCAGTCGGCTTATACAGTGCGAGAGGGTCGTAGATTTCAATAGTGTCATCTTTAATGGTATCAATCCAAACAGCAATCCAATGTGAGCCTGGTTGGCTAGACTTATCCAAGTTCATTATAAAGCCATACTTCTTTCTTTTTTCTGGTTTCAGTTTGTTTATTTCGTCGCTCGCCACAGTCCCCAAATACCATTCGTGCTTTTTCATAATGTTGTCTATTTCATCCGTCATTAGCCCTCTGTATGGGCTTCCAGCCCCTACGACCCCTGGATTTATATCTTTCTCATTTTGTGTTTGTGGTTGAATGGTGTCTACCTCGGCGGTGGGGTTTGGTTGCTCTTCTGTTAGTGCTGGTTGAATGGTGTCTACCTCGGCGGTGGGGGTGCGGGGGCTTGCCCCTGCTGGTGGTTGCTCTTCTGTTGGTGTTGGTTGTTGCTCTTCTGTTGGCTGTTCCTCGGTTGGTTGAATACCGAGAGTATTTGAAACTTGATTTTTAATGTTTGGGTCGCTTCTCATTTCAGATACTAAGCTACTTACATAATCCTTCTTCTTCATTTTTTTTCTGTATTTACCCTTCTTCAAATATTTCTTAATTTTTGCTATCGTTAAAAGTTTGTGTATTAATTCCTCCATTGTTTTAGCCCCAGCACCAGCTTGGTTTATTCCCAAATAATCAGCGAGTTTCTTTCTCATTTCATTCTGGTCTATTCCTAAATCAATACCTTCATCTACTATAACTTGTGCCATACCCGCAGTCGTGTGTTTTCCTTTAACTTTTTTTGGTGGTGGTTTGCCCCGAGCTTTCATTTCTTTTTCCAAAGCAGGGCCCAAAGTTTTGGGTATATCCAATTTCGGATACTTGTAATCATTTCTTAAACCTGCGGATATGTATGATACTTTGTCTTTAATTTCAAAGTGTTTCGCTTTGGCCTCCGCTAGTTTTTTTTCTTGTTCTAATTCTTTTTTGTATTGTTCAGCCAGTTCTTTCTGCTCATCTGCTGATTGGGCATCGGCTATCGCTTTCTCTATTCCTGTGCCAAGTTTGATAAATTCTGTTTTGCTCAAACCTTTAATAAATTTAGTTGTAAAGCCCGCTTTCTTCATTAATTCAATGTATTTTTCTTTTAATTCCTTTTCGGCCTTTTTCTCTTCTTTTGTTTTCAATGGTATCTGCTTTTCTTCTGGTGCTTGTGGTGCTTGTGGTGGTGCTTGTGGTGCTTGTGGTGCTTGTGGTGCTTGTGGGGCTTGTGGTGGTGCTTGTGGTGGTGCTTGTATGTATTGAGGTTGGAAAGGCGGTAATAGCATTAAATTGTTTTTTCTATATTGTTCAAATTTTACATCCTCTATAAGTTTTTGCTCTCTGTTCGCCTCCCTTATGAGGTCTTCTTGTCTTTCTTTAATGTCGGCATTCTCCTTCCTCTCCATTCTTTTCTTCTCATCTTCCGCCTGTTCTCTTAACTTCTTTTCCTTTTGCTCCTGCTCGTGTATTAGTTCATATTTTTTCAGCAGGTTGTTTTGTATCTGGTTGCGGTTCTCGTGTTCAAGGCGATTGAATTCGGACTTAACAATTCGCTCCTTCGTCTTTCGTGTTTTCTTCGTTTTATTGTCCCCTTTCATATATTTCAGAAACAGTTTAACGATTTGAAGTGTTGAAAGGTCATTCGTTTTCTCGCCAAAGTTGAGATATGCTCGTTTGCCTTTCACTTTGATATATGGTCGGCCATCTTTGGTTCTGTATATCCTCGGCGGTCTTTGTTTCTTCGGCTTACTTCGCATTACTATTATATTATTAGTAAAAAAAATAATAGAAGGTTTAGTTTTTTATTTGAGTGGTTTGTCCTTACCGAAATTTGACTGCTCCACCTCGTTGCTTGCCGTAGCCTTGCTTCATCGCGGCTTTCGCTACACGGTCAGCATAAGGCACTCCGACATCGCTAAGAAAGGTAGCACCCCTTGAAATCAACTGGTTCTTCTTGATAAACCTATTAGCATCCACTATTGCTTTTCCGACCTTGGCCCAATTAACACGGCCTCCTGTTTGTTTCTTTTTTCCCTTCTTCTTTCTTCCTCCTGCTTGTGGCATACTTGGATTGTAGCTGATATTGTATCCCGATGGTTGTGAAATAATCACTGGTGATGTTGGCATCTATATATAGTTCTGAAAAAAATAAATAATATTAAAATTGTTATAAAAATCTTTTATTGAAATTAGTCCCGCAAGCGGGACAATAGACTATCGCAAGCGATAGTTGAAATTCTGCCTTAGCTCGTCCGATACCGCATCCACATACAAAAAGTTAAATCTCTCTTTGGTCGCCTCGTGATATTTTTCAATAAAGTATTCAAGGTCATATCCGAGGTCCAGATGCTTATATACAAGTTCAATTTTATCAACACTCTGCCCAGGAAAAATAAGAAGGTAGTCTAGCTGTTTAATTGCCTCAGGTCGTAAGTCGTTAAGATACTGAGAGCTCATAATCACCTTTGACTTGTAGTGCCTATTTTTTTTAAGTAGGTCGCTTACGGACTTATCCCTCAACCCACTACCCAAATCATCTAACACGAAAACAACTTCTGGTGTAATGTATTTGCTCGGTCTCTCCACCTTTTCGCCTCCATCCTGCTTCTTCTTTTCCTCTTTACCAAAATAAAGAAACTTCGGCTTTTCTACTTCCTCTTTGCCATCCTGAATGATTTCGCCTTCTTCTTGCTCCTCGTCGGGTTTGTTGAGCTTGTCCAATTCGTAATCAATCACACTATACCCGTCAGTTTTCAAATATGTATATATCGCCATTGGGTTTCCCTTCTTCTTGAAGTGCTTAACCATTTCTTTGTAAATGTGGTCCTTGTGTATTGTGCTGGCTATAATGACAATCCTCGTTTTTTTGTCGGTGGTTCGTTTCAGGATTTCAAACAGTGCCGTTGTCTTACCACTCTTCTTGCGAGCGAGAATAAAAATATTGGCATACGGTTCATCAAATAACTTATATCCTTTTGACAACTTGTCGCCATCTCCGTTTTGCTTAACAGGTTTCACCTTTACATTATTGATTTTCTCCATAGCAGAGACTTCGCCTCCGCACCTCCAAATATATTATATATTCTAAAATATATTTTTTTACCTGCGGGGTTGTAGGGGGAGCAGGCCCCTACGCTAGAAATTCTAAACAAATAACAATTCTTCCAGCTAGCAGGTCAGTCTCAATACTGCCATTGTCTGTTTTAAGCACTCTAAATGTGTATTGACCGTCAGTCCAATTAATAATCCCCAAATTGTAGCTTAGATTTGAAATGTTTGCGACATTGCTATCAGCGAATGTGCCAATAATTCCAATGCGGTCCATATGAAGAATTTTTGTTTTCGTTTCAGTCATATCATTCATATAGTGGATATACTTAACATTCATTCTAGTTGGGGTAAAGTTCAATTTAATGGTTTTGTCAAATGTTTTGCTACCTCCCGTAAAATCATTACTTAGAAAAATAATCTTTTGGTATTTATAGTCTGTCATTTGCGATGCTCTCTATATTTACATTTATAAACTTTTTATTAATTAATATTTCTGCTCGGACTGCTTGTGATTTCTATTCACGGGTCAGCGATAAAAAAAATGAAAGTTGTGTGTGGTGTATTCAAAAAGGAATAGAAACCAAATTTAAATGTGTGTATAAGCCGATGAGCGATTGGTGTGTCGGATGGGATGAGGCTTTACCTTTGATGTGTGCTGGTGATGCTTCTTGGTATAAAACTCAGCTATATGAGTGTTCATTTCTTTGAGCTAGATGGGCTAGGAAGACAGATACCGATAAGTAAGGTCAAAATACCGACATAAGTGTTGGCAACTTCACACGGCAAGTTCTTTTCAGATAGCCTCACGATACAAAGGGTGATGATGGCGATAATGATACCCATTTGAAACAAGTATTTGATAAGTCGGCTGTCAGTTTTTCGCTTAGTCAAACAGCAATCCCAGCTGTCCTCGTATTCGTGGTCTAATTTTTTTTCTTCCTGCTTAATTTGGACATCAAACACACGGTTTTTGAGTTCGGGTGTAAGGTCTTCCGTCTCTATGATTGGTGGTGGAGGGTGTAATCTAGGCGGCATAGTAAGTGCTTTTTTACAAAAACCACTTACAATCTCAAAAACTATATTGGGTTTGTAAGGGCTTGTCCTTACGGGAATACTGCTGCTCTTAGTTCTGCTAATTGGTTCGCTTGGTCTTGTAATATATTAAGTAAAGTTTTATTTTCTTTTTCTAAATTAACTACTTTTTCTGATAAATGTTGAAATCCGCTGACCAATATCGGTATAAAACTTGTATATGTTATGCCTTCAAGGTAGCTTTCTCCGTCGTCTGCTTTCATTCCACTTTCAGATACAAATTCAGGAAATACTTTTTTGACTTCGTCCGCAATAAATCCGTGTCCCTTTTTTTCTTTCTTTTCGTCTGATTTCCAATAATATGAACAACAATTTATCTTCATTAATTTCTCGCAACAATCCCCGCAGTCTAATGTTTTAATATCCAATTTTAGCCTCCTGTCCGATGAGTTTGTCCAAGCACCATTTAGCGGAATATAATTATAACTACCAGACGGCTCGCTGTTGGTATTTGTAGTAGTCCAAGCGTGAAGCAAACCAGTTGAAGATGTAAGCACTCCATAATTCGTATATCCTCCTGATTTAAAATGTAGTAGCGGGTCGTTAGTATAAGTTGGTCTTTGTCTTATTGTTAAAGAACCGCTTGATGTTGTTGGAAGAATTATTGACTTTGAAGCTGTGATTGCTGTGTTGTTAATTCTAAATAGTTCATTTGTTGCAGCATAGTAAAATACGTGGCTATCCGTTGAAGCATTAACATTATAAATTAATGTATTACTAGCAATACCAAATCCATAAAATCCAGTTGTTGAAGGTGTTCCACTATCATATAAAACCAGTTTATTATTAGCAACAGCACTTCTATCAATAATCACACTTTTACCCGCTCCTACTACTATATTGTCGCTTGTTGTTAATGTTGTTGTTGATATACCAGCACTAGCCGTTATCAATCCTTTTGTCCATAAAGTCCCATTTGCCCCATTCAACGACATTAACAATTGCTCTGCTGAATTCTCCCACACAAAACCCATTGTAGAATCATTAGCAATCCTAAACCGAAAACCATACGAACTAAAATCATTTCCAGAAACCGCCAAACCATTTGACAAACTTCTAGTATTTGCAGCCCCACCAGATGCCGCATAAATTCCCCAACTTGTATTGGTTGTATCCCATAAAAATATTCCTTTTGCATTTGTTCCGTCGGTTGGCCCCTGAATTCCTATCTTCGCTCCACTAGCACTCGTTGCCGATGTTAGTGTGCCTGTGTATGTAATTCCCGCATTTGCTGTTATTAATCCGCTTGCGGTTGCCGTTGTTGTAGTCATTCCAGCAGTTGCCGTTAATGTTGTTCCCGTTATTGTTCCGCCATTTGTTATGTTGTTTGAGTTCATATCTAAGGCTCCATAAAACTTCATACCGCCCGCATTGTTAAAACGGACAATGTCAGACGAAGCACTTTTATTATCCAAAAGTTTTGAAATATAAAGTCCCGCTCCTTTTACATCAGATGCTACATTAGTGAATAGGTAGCCTCGTTGGTTCGCGGTTCCGCTTGAAGCCGTATTTAGAGTATATAAGAAATATTGGTAATCACCAGATGTCTGACTGAAAAAGATATCTCCTCCGTTTTGGTTTAATATCCTCGCCCCATTAAATGTAATATTTCCACCATTAGTGATAGTTTGATTATTAAAATCAGCATTGTTCGTTAAAGTTAGATATTTTATCACAGTGCTCGCACCATTAAATGTTTTGCTTCCTGTTATGGTTTGGTCTGTTGATAGTTTTACATTTTGTCCGTCCAATGTGTCCGCATATCCTTTTGTCGCCCCGTCCGTTGATAATGTCGGAGTTCCAAGGTTGGCTATTTTGCTACTATTACAATCTAGCCCCGAAGCATTTACCCAACCAACAATCGTCCCGTCAATAATGAAACTTATTTTTTTCGCATTTATTTCAAAGTTATAATTTACACCAGTGCCCATATCAAGGCATCCGATAGTTCCTATATTGGCTGTGGAGTTAAAAACCACGAATGTTCCTTTTGTGGCCGCGTTCGTTGAATTTCCAGTTATTTCAAGGGCACTGCTAAATGTCTTAATTCCTGCTATGGTTTGGTTTCCTGTTAGTTTCACATTTTGTCCGTCCAATGTGTCAGCATACCCTTTTGTCGCCCCGTCCGTTGTTGCTGTTGGTGTGGCCAAATTTGTAATTTTTCTGTTGTTCAAAGATAGTGTAGTGCCAGTTGCGGTCGCGATTACATTATCACCCGCATATAAATCAACATATGACCCTGTTATTTGTATCGGATAATAGGCTGCGGTTGCTATTTTTTGTGCCACAATCTCTCCTATATTTGTCGCCGTATCAAAGGCAATACCGATACCATCAAAAGCGGCTGGACCTGTGGCACCCCGCACTTCTATTGTTGAAGTAAATTTTTTATTCCCTGCTATGGTTTGGTCTCCTGTTAGTTTAACGACAGAAGTATCAAGGGCAGAAACATCAACACCATCAACAAGATTAACATTTGTTATGCTTTGGCTTTTCATATCAATCCCAGCACTCGCATTTATTATACTGCTAAATGTCTTAATACCTGCTATGGTTTGGTCTCCTGTTAGTTTGACGACTGCGGTATCAAGGGTGGATACATCAATACCATCAACCAAATTCACATTTGTTATTGAAAATCCTCCCATATTTAAACTGCCCGTCATAGCCGTTGTGCCGTCCTTTGCCAGTTTCGTATCGGTATATGCTTTTGTTGAAGCATCGCCGTCATAGAATGGTGCGGGCAGTCCGCTGATTGCTGTCGTGCTGTTGAAATTAAAAACATTGCCAGTTAATGTTATCCCACCCCCTGTTGTTGGAGCAAAAAGTATGGACGAGCCTACAATAGTTAGTGGATAGCCCGTTGCTCCACCCGCATCCGACGAATAAATAGAACCCATATTATTGTTGTAATTGAAGAATAACTTACCCGTGTTTAATGGATTTGAGTCTTTTACCCCAACATAAGTAGTAAATGTTTTATTCCCTGTTATTGTTTGGTCGCCTGTTAGTTTAACGACAGAACTATCAAGAGCCGAAACATCAATACCATCAACAGTGCCCACATTTACTACATTAAAACCTCCCATATTTAAATTTCCAAACATCATAGTGAGGCCATCCAATCTAAGAAAAGGAGAAGCAACATTTCGCCATTGCCCAGTGCTGTAAATAAGAAGTTGGTTATCAGCGGGGGTGCCTGTTATGACTACATCACTTAAAGCATCTATTGATTTAGTTGCTATCCTTGTGTCAAAATCTGTATTAGCCCTTGCTGTGGTATAATATAAATTAGTGCCTTCGGAAAGGTTAGTGGTTGATTTAGTAGTTAGTCGCGCATCAAACCTACCATCAGTATAGTATAGATTAGTGCCTTCTTTTACATCGGCCGTAGATTTTAAAGCCAACCTCGCATCAAATCGGCTATTAGTAAAATAAAGATTTACGGGGTCAGCATCTTCTGGCACCCTATCTGTGTATAAGCCCACTATGTTTGTGTTCGTTAAATCAAGGTTGGCTATATCCAGACTATCAACCGCAATTTCAGATAAGCCTAAGAGCGATTTATATTGACTGCCCATTGTAGGTTATATTTGTTAAAAAATTGTTTATTAATAAAAACTAAATAATATTATTTTGTATAATAATATAAACAAGTTATACAATGCCAAGAGGTAATAGAGAGGTCGCTATGAAAAATCTTGAAAAGGGGTGGGAGGCTAAGAAGAACCAGGCTAAGCAGAGAAAGATTGAGAGGGCGAGGGAATTACTAGCGGAGGAAGAGGCTAAAAATGTGAAAGAAATGACCAATGATGAAAAGATGGACCACATTACTAAGAAGCAATTGGCGAGGGATATGATAGATGGAAGAGACGGTGAGAAAAGTGAAGAAAGTAGCTCGGAAGAAGAGGTAGAACAGGATTTCGTAGATATCGTTGCCCGACGGGTTGCGGGTATAAAATTGAAGACTAAACAGAAGAAGGTGAAGAAAGCGGTAAAAAAGAAATTACCCGAACTAGAAGAGAGCGAGAGTGAGAGCGAGGAAAGCGAGGAAGAGGAACAGCCCAAGAAAGGTAAAGGTAAGAAGACTGGCCGAGTTAATGTTAATGTTTATAATCAACAACCGGAGAAACCAAAAAAAGAAAATAATGATGTTTCAAAAATGTTTCTTAAATTTTGAAACTTTTTAAAAATCTTTCAATATAAGCTTCACCAAAAAAGTCGGGTCAATGGACCATAAGCATACAGGAAATAATGAAGTTGTGGAGGATGTGGATGAAAGAAAGGAACAACAAGCACTTGAAATTCATTACCAAAAAAGATTACCAACAGATAAATGGAATACTATATGGTCCGACAAACCACTTAAACAAGTATTTGTAGATTTGGCGGATATGTCTAAACTTAAAGACAAGAAAGGAAATAAAGGCTATGCTTGGATGTTATTTTGGATTGACACTCACAGCCGATTTTTAATCATTAAACCGCTTAAAAATAAAACGGCTAAGGAAGTTTATATGGCTTTGAAATCAATACCATACACACCAGAAAGCATTACTACCGACAGTGGAAGTGAATATAAAGGAATGGTTAAAGATTATTTCAGAGAGAATAATATTGAACACCGGACGGTTGAAATAGGAGACCACCGGGCTCTTGCGATTGTGGATAGAGTTATTAGAACTATAAGGCGGTGGCTTGACATTCTATTTGAAACTAATGGTAATTTTGACTGGTTTTCTTGGATTGATGATATGGTAGATGCTTATAATATGCGGTTTCATAGAACAATTCAAAATAGGCCGATAGATGTATTTAAGGGTGTAAATAAAAATAAACAACTTATTCAACGGGACGGTCTAATTGACGAATTTGAAAAGGGAGATAGAGTGAGAAAGGAGTTAAAAAGGAATTTATTTTCAAAGGGGGGAAAGCAATACAGTAAACAAATTTACACCGTAGTAGGCCGTTCCGGTTTCAAATTAATATTAAATTCGGACGAGTTGGTCAGTCCAAGGGAACTATTGAAGACCAAATTTGATAAACCGGCGGACGAAGAAAAACAAATTAATGAACAAGTTAAAGAACTAACAAAAGAAAAGAAAACGAAAGAATTATTAAACCGGGAAGACATCCATCCGGAGAATGTCCGAACTAGCAAACGAGAAAGAAAAGCAAGAGTAATACTTGATTTGTGAGTGAGAAAAATGATTTAATGAACCAACCGATGAAAAAATAGATAAACTGTAAAAAATACTTAGGGGTGAAATAAGTATTTTCTACAAATTATCCCAGTTGCTTTAATTATACTCTGCGAATTACACGCCTCCAATTTCCACAAATTGGTAATATAAACTGAATATCATCCATATTGTTTTTGTATTTTTTGTTGATAGAGGTCAATGATGGAAATACGGTTGCTTCGCCTCCTGTTTCCCCTACCAAAAAATATTTCTGGTTGGATGGTTTCTTTATGCCGCCATCAACTTTGACAGAACGAAACATAGAGCCCGCCTCATTTTTGAATTCTCTCCCTTCTTTGCTCATCACCACTTCTTTGTCTGACAAGAGAAAACTTTCTTTTATCTTGACGACATAGTCCTTCTCTTCCTTGTTTAGTCTTACAAGTTTCACATCGCCAATCCACCGCGGTTGGTCGTCAGGGGCTGGGACTAGGACTGGGACGGGGACGGGGGCTGGGACTGGGACGGGGGCGGGGGCAGGGGCGGGGTCATCGTCTTCTGAACCTTCTTCCACATCCAGTCGCGCCTCGGCAAAAGCTTTAACGATGGTATCCATCTCTACTTCGCCACTTCTTGGCTTCTGAGATTTTGAGAGAATGAAGCCGCCGCGAGCAAAAAGTTTTGGTTTAGGTTGGTGGTTTTTTTTAGCAATTTCCTTTTTATTCACAAATTATCGCGATTATTTCAACCGTAAATTGCGGTTAATTAATTACGATAGGTAAATAGGTATTGTCAGCCATACTTTAATGGGCAATTTTCCTTCGGGCTTCCTTCTGTCCTTTTTGGTTAGGTCAGAAAAGAAAGAATAAAAAGAAATAAAGATGTCCAACAATAGTATTAGTCTAATCTCCCGCTCTGCCCCAGAGACTGATGAAGATGTTGAAAGAAGAATAAAAAGAAGAAAAACGAGAAATGATTTGGAACTACAAGAGGGGCAAATAGAGAAATTAGTTGGCGAAAACAAAAATATTGACAAACAAATTCAGTCTCTTGAAAAAAAGAAGGCCAAGAATGAGCAAGAAATAAAAGCTCTACAAAAACAAGTAAAAAAAATAAAGCAAGCGAGAGAAGATGTTGATGCTGGGCAGGAAGGCAAAAAGCAATCAACATTCTTAATAGAGGAAATGACAAAATATAATAGTTGGATAAATAAAGGTTTGAATGTGAAGGCGGGAATAAATACAACCCAAAGCATCAATTATGTTTTATTATGTATAACCAATAAACGAATGAGGCTTGATGATGCTATTTTATTTGTAAGAAAACAACTACAACCTCAAAAACAGCTACAACAACAACCTATGAACACGGAATAACCCCTTGGCAGGTAGGGTTCAAAAAATAGCCTGTCTTTTATACTGTGTTTTTAAACACTAAAACTTCAATATTACTTAAAAAGCCCTACTAACTTTATGTTGTGGGGTAGGTCAATGGAAGAGAGTGGTGGTGTCTGCTACTACTAAGGTAATTTCCTTCTTCCTTTTTGATTTCCTCTTGATTTCCCTGGTTGTGTAAATTTGGCGATTTGAAGTTAAAGACACTTTTCTTATAGGCATTTTGAAAAAATGACTGTAAGAAAAGTGTAATCATCTTCTTATGCTGCCTGCTTCGGCATAGACCTGTGGCTCATTGACTTCACCACTGCCTACCTGCATGCCAAAATGCCTTATGATATCTATGTCAAGCCCCCCCCCCCCCCCGGGTTATGAGAGAGAAGGTTTCCTTTGGCTTCTCAGGAAGGCTCTTTACGGCCATCCTGAAGCGGGGAGACTGTGGTATGACTTAATGTCGAGGGAGTTAGTTGGAAAGCAAGCGTTCATCACCTTCTCTCTCGACCTGGCTTCCTTTATCAAGCACGCCAGGAACCCCACAAGCACCCAGCTTCTCTCATTCCATGTCGATGATGGCCTTCACGCCGCTGACGAAGCCAAACACACAACCCTTGTAGAAAGTATGAAGAAGCATGGCTTTAGGTGTAAGAACCTAGGGAAGGCTACGGAGTTCAAATATATCCAGATAGTCCAATCTGGTAAAGGGATTTTATTGCATTAACGGAAGTATGAACTACTCATCCTAGATTAGCTAGATTATATGAAGGAGGTGCCCGCCAAAACTCCCTTCACATCAGAGAACCCTGCCCCCCTAAAAGTAGGACACCGTCTGTTCAAGTACGATCTTAGGTGTTTAATCGGCATGCTCATCTTTCTTGCTGTCCACACTCGCCCTCTCTTGATCTGCCCGTTAAGCATAGCTGCAAAACAACAAGTCCCGTCTCCAGAAATATCTTATGCCATGGTTCACCGTATGTTCTTATGGTTGCTGACCCCTAGAGCCCTATATTTCAAACGGGGTAATAGGAGGTTGGTCAAGATGTTGACCGAAGGGTTCCTTGTCCCCAAGCTCCCCAAATCCTGGAGACCGGCAGAGGGATCATCCGCCGCTGAAAGGGGCCGGCATTAGGGCTTTACCCATGCGAGGCCACGGAAATCAATGTCTTCAGTGTCCCCGTGATAGCTAACGTTGAAAAGCTGATAGACGAGCATCCCCTTGTGGGGTATGTCGACTAAGACTTCGCCGGGGAGAAGATTACGAGGAAATCTCGTTCCGGGTATATCTTCCTCTTCAACGGGGCGCCGGTAGCTTGGTTTTCGAAGCTACACACCGTCATAGCCCAGTCCACCCTTGAATCGGAAACGGTATCAGCCAATGAAGCCGTAAGGGAGCTACTTGCGCTGAGACAGTCCCTCCGTGATATCGGATTGCCCATGAAAGGATTTACCCCTCTATTCGAGGACCATGAGGGGACTATCATCCTCTCAGAGAGTGGTTAGGGGAGTCGAGGACCAAACATATCGATGTAAGGTACCACCTACTCGAGAAGTTGGTCAAGAAGGGAGTTGTCAAACTGTTCCGGGTACCGACGGAGGAAAACATCGCGGATTTATTTACCAAAATGAATTTCACTTACGAAAGATTCAATTATCTGGCTGACCAAATCTCGGTGAAGTTGGAGAAAGAATTTTCCTCGCAGTTCGGTGGTAAAATCGCGTTGTAAGTACTGGGTATTTTCCGCATAACCGTTCACGCTATGATCATTTATAGTTATATTTTCGGAAGCAGATCGTATTAATTTTCGTATATTATATTTCCCGCATACTGTACATTGAGGGGAGTGATGTAGGTGACCTAAGCGCAGGCATGACGGCGCGTTCCCAAACACATCATACCTCTTAGAAGGAAAAGAGGCAAGATGTGCCTGGACTTTCACCAGTTCTCTCTCCTCCCCCATAAGATGTATTATCCATTTAGTCGTATAAGTTAACTAAGTCGAGGGGGAGGAAGGGATGCGCCCGCGCAGTTGGACCGACGACGACTGGCAGCGGCGGCCAACCCCGACAACCTTACTAGTTGCAATTACTTAAACAAAATTTCGGCAAAACGTGACGTCACGTTTCGGGTTGAAATATGTTACTTTGCCTACTTTTTAATCAGCTATGACAATATGCATTAAAACACATGGAAATCGACGGAAATGATTCAGAAACAGCTTCTGAATGAATTATTAATTAAAAAATATTAATTCAATAAATTTCAAGTCGTTATACTTCCTTTTACACATTTCTTTCTGATTACATTTTTGACCGAGATTTCAAGTCTAAAAGTCACTTATTCAACGACTCAACTTCTAAAACAACAAGAAATAAATTTTAATAATAGTAAAACAATTTCTGAAACATTTGCTTATTGATTTGAATAATTTCAATTCATATTAACATGATTTATATCTTCATTTTCGATCATTAATACAAATATGCAATTTGGAAAAACCTAAGTCAATGAAATACGTAAACTAAATTGTTGATGCAATATTCAATGCAATCTATAAAAATATATTATTAATATTACTGATCCTTTTTATAAGCAATATATTAATAAAATGAATAAGTTAGAAATCTTGAAATAGACTTTGAAATTTATTGAGAACAAAATGTTATACTATGTTGATGCCATGGCTGCGAAGAATGGCATTCCTGGCAGTTAAATGGTCCAACTCCATTACCGCTGCTAATGGAACCGACGCTGTTGGGACGTAATTGTAATACGATTACCCATTACCATGCATGACCTGGTACACGTGCTTCTGTTGCTGCTGTCGAAACTGGGCGAACTGTTGCTGCTGATGCAACTGAGTGGACTGTTGCTGCTGACCGAACTGAGAGAACTGTTGCTGCTGACCGAAGTGAGCGCCGTGCCCATATGCAGGCTGCTGCTGTGGTAAAACAAAGCTGCAAGTGAGCTGATAATGCTGCTGTGGGTTAGTAACTTGCGGTCCCGGGGTGGGGGGGGGGTGGGGGGGGGGGGGGGCGTGACCCTGCGGAACGCAGTCAGTGCATGTGCACCCCTTCCCGTGGCGCGGCACACAGTCAGTGCATTTGCATCCCTTCCCATGGCCGAGACAGTCTTTGCATTTGCATCATCCCTCGCCATGGCCCACACAGTCCTTGCATTTGCATCCCTTCGAATTCCCGTGGCCCTGCACACAGTCCGTGCATTTGCATCCCTCGGCATGGCCCGGCACACAGTCCGTGCATTTGCATCCCTTTCCATAGCCTTGGCTCACCTGTGAATCAGCACATACATTCATATTAGACATGGAAGTAGTCATGATGAAGGCAATACCTTAGTCTCACCATTCCCGTCGTTGGTCGACTGACATGCCTGACCCGCCTACAGCAGCACAAACTCAGGAAAGGGAACACAGCAACAACATATGTGACCAAATCAGCCTGATTCTTTCGCCACCGCTTGCAATTCTTGCATGTACAAGTTTGTTTGTCTTGTTTATTTTTTTTTTTTTTGCTTGGCTGGGGGTGGGGGTGAGGGGGGGGGGGTGAGTGGGTGGTCGTCCTCAGGTTTCGGTGTATCAGCGCTGCCAGGGGCCAGAAAATCGGGTGGCTTAGTCTCGCGTAAGCTCCTGCGAGGTCCCGCCTCCTGATCCTCAAGCATATCAAACTCTTTCAGCAGCGGTAGGTCGGCGGAAGGCAAGTCTACGCTGTACGGCTGCAAAAGGTCGGCATGCACATCCTTCCACTGCTTCTCATCCACCATTTCCTCAGCCATGGAAAGCTCCAGATTTACCCTGCAATGTTAGCTTCAAAATACGCGGCTGCCACCAAGTTTTGGTTCCATCCGTGACCTTCCTGCTTACAACAAGAACCCGGGGCATCTTTGACTTACAAGTGAGTTTGCTTTTTCCACTGCGCTTGAACAGACCAGCAGGCCCAAGAAGCACCACCAGCTCCTTCTCTACTGTTCTGAGAAGCATCTTCTTGCGAAACACCACCAGCACTCCATTCACTTTGTGCTGCGCGGAAGACATGTTATCCAATAAAATGAATCGCTCCTTCAGACCACATTCACCTCTGTAAAAAAATTCTCCCTCACACTTCTCTTGTTCTTGGGCTTCCCAAAGCGATACTGCGGAATCGATTTCACCACATAACGACCTGAGGTGGGCGAGGTCCCTAAGAGATCAGAATCGTCACCCTTAGCTATCGGTTTGAGCTGCAATGTGTTTGCTGCTTGAACTGCTGCGAGGTCTGGCAGATTTAAGTCGTTTTCGTCATCCGAGTCCCGATAGTCAAACGGATTTCCAAAATCAAATCCCCATAGTCATCCAACCCGAAGTCTAGCTCATGCTTGACTTTTAAAGCACCCTCAACGTCCAAATTGAGGTCCTCTTGGTTCCCATCATCTGCCATATCTAATTGCTTTGGCTTATTCGGAACGAGGACAGAACCTGAGCTAGAGTCGGGGGTTAGAGCTACCTCTGCTGCCTTTCCACCTTTCTCTTCTCACCTTGGTCTCCACTCTTCTCTTTCTCTCCATCTTTCTTGCTGCTTTTCTTCTCACCTTTCTCACCTTTCTGGTTATCTTTCTCCTTTCTCTCCATCTTTATCTGTACTGCTCGCTTCACTGCCTGCGCGCTCCCTTTCTTCTTGTTGCAATCTTTCTCTTTCTTTTTTTCGGATTCTCTCTCTCTCTTTCAACTCTTTGTCTGTCCATTGGTACTGTGTCTGTTTGCTTTTTTTCTTTTTCTTTTTGCCTCCCTCCTCTTCACCTTCCTTCTCACCTTCCTTCTCACCTTCCTCCTCACCTTCCTCCTCACCTTCCTCCTCACCTTCCTTCTCACCTTCTTGTTCACCTTTCTTCTCACTTTTCTTTTCTGTTGCTGCTGTCTTCTGCTTCTTTCTCGCTTCTGTCTTCTGCTTCTTTCTCGCTTGTGTCTTCTGCTTCTTGCCTCCCTGCTTATTTCGCTTCACCTGCCTCTTACATGTCTTCTGTCTCTTCGTTGGTGTTTCTTTCGTATCATCGTCTCCTTCTTTTTCACTCACTTCTTCTTTTTCTGTGTCTTCATCTCTTTCTTCTTCTGTCTCTGACTCTTCCTCTTTTGGTTCGTACTCTGACTCTTCCTCTCGTTATTCCTCATCGTGTTCGTTCGTCTCCTCCTCACTGCACTGCTATCACTTGCGGGCGCCCCACTCCATCTCTCCTGAGTCTTGCTTGCTATCAAGTAGCCTGTCTTGTTCCACTTACGCACTACGTGTTCTCCTACCTCCTCCCATCTTGGCCACTCCAACTTGCCAATCTTTGCCCAGTTTTTGTCTGTCTTGACTTCCTTTAGTGGTTGCCACTCCTCCTTCTCACCAACGTCACAAAGGGCCCAGAACTCCTTCTCGTCACGACGAACAGTGAGACACCTCTTGACTTGAGACATACTGCCAAAGTGGTGGAAAACCGACGAGCACCAACCCGAAAATGTTGGCGGTTGGAGTACGGGGAAACGGAGTTGGAGTCACTGGCAAAAAGCACAATAGTGTACCTTTTTCGAAAAAAAAGTGGCCGGATGGGATGTGCTGGCTTTTCGACCCGGACTTCAACACACCACCCCGACCAACCAAGACCCTTCCACAACAATTCCCCTCGAGAAGCGAAGGAAGAAGAAGGATGGCTTCTCCAACTCAGCACTTGCAGGTCGCAGCTGGAACTACAAGTGAGTTTGTTTATCCCTGACTTTGCCCTTGTGGCAGGGACTTTTGCAAAAAAATCCTGAAAATCTCGGGTGCTTCGTCCTCGTTCCGACCTTGAAGCCCGTCGAAACCTTTTGCTCGTGTGCGGCGTTGTGTCCCCTTGGCTCCTTGGCTGCAAATGTTGAAGGTACTTGTTGTCATCTTTGTTTATGTGTGTGATTCCTTTGCTCATGTTGCATTCAAGGGAGAACACTGGTTTTTTTATGTATGAAACTTTGGAGCCGGGGCAAAGTAGTCTAACGGTTGGAGGTCGCTTTGGAAATTTATGCCACGCTTCCACTGCTCCACCGTGCTGCACTGTGCATGCTGGTCAGCTACTCTTTCATTTGCTTGCATGCATAGTTCCCTTTGTTTGCTTATTTGTGAAGGACTAACTTTATTTCTTTTGTTTTTTTGTTTTTGTTTTTGTTTTCTTCAAGATCAACCATGGAATCAAGCCGCAAGCGTCTCAAGTCGGACTCCAAGACTTCAGATCGGCCTGTCTTTCCAGCTGCTTTGTATGCTCCTCCTACTATTCCCGAGCTTGAGTTGCCAACTACAAAAGGGGAAACTAAGACGGGCGACTTTCCCAATCCTGATGACTTACCGCTGTACGTTCGGTACAATGTCCACATACAGAGACGTGTGGAGCCACGCAAGACTTCAAGGCAATACAACTTCAAGAAGCGAAAGCCTGCTCTGCCAAGGGAGTTGCGATCCAAGGGGCTTCAGCGGCTTCTTGGGATGACCACGCGCGAGCTCAAACACAGTGTGATGTCAAGGTGTTGTTCAACCGGCCGTTGCTATCTTGTCGTTCCTTTGGAGTCCGTCGTTCACGCTTGCATTTCAAACGTGGGAAAATCCTAACAGGAGCTTACTTCGTGGGTAGTGTCACAACTGGAAGAATTTGATACCTCTTCAGGCCATGTATACCGCTTCCGTGGGCAACGCGTTTGTCGGAATATGTGGATGTTAATCCATGGCGTTGGCAGACGCACGATTGCTAGGGCTCTGTACCTCTACACCAACTGCAGATCTCATTACCTTCGAGCGCCTTCTATTACTTCGATGGGGCAGGAAGACTGGATATACGCGCACATGTTTGCATACTTTGAGAAGACAGTTGAAACCATAGCTGACGGGATATGGCATTTGCAGAAGGTATGTATGTATGTATGTATGTATGTCTATATGTATGTATGTATGTATGTATGTATGTATGCAAGTATGTATGTATGTATGTATGTAATATGTATGCATGCATGCATGCATGTATGTATGTAGGTGGACGATTTCGAGCCCATGTACCAACATATCTGTGCTGAATGGCCCAAGGATTCCTTGGAAGAGTGCCCGGCCCAGCCCCCAGTAAACAATCTGTGAGACGAGTCTTCAAGTCAGAATTCAACTTCGTCAAGGAGATGCGCAAGGGGGAATTCGGGATTTGTCACGTATGCTCACCGACTGTACGAGGAGAGGGAGAAGGGTTTCAAGAGCGATGCTGAAGCGAAACGATGGACTGCTAGAAACAATCTACATCACAAGGTTCACCAGGCTTGTCGTCGACAGTCAATGAGGCGAATGTACCAGGCCGCATCGGCGAAGCAGTTCTACGGCTGCATGACGATTGACATGAGCAGGCCCGTCGTCATTCCTTCCTGTCGGAAAATTCTCGACGACTTCAAAGGGAGACATTTGTTGAACATTAGCTGGGCGGGGCTATCTCGTTTGGCGGTGATACGGAGTTCATCCTTGTACATGGACCTGAGATTAAACATGGAGTAAACGCGAATGTTACTTTTCTCTATCAATTATGCCGGTGGGAGTTATGGAACCCGGATACTACTACAGCTCTTTTCTATTCCTTGGAATGTGACGGTGGGCCGGAGAACACTGCAATCGCTCAGCACTGCTTTAACTGCGACAAAGTAGTGCACGAATGGGAAAAGGATGGACGGCAGAATAGAATTGTAAGTCATCACTCCCACAACATTCAAGATCAAAGACATTCTATCGTACGAAAATATGGTTGGAATAAACTTTCACAACCACGAACATTGCACAAGCATCGTGTAAGATGCTGCTAGGTTACCGGAAGCGGCATGTCCTGCTTCTCCTCACTCACAATTACGATTGGGACTCGCACTATGAAGGGTGTGTTAATCCAAATTGCACACAAATAGCAAAGCCGCTAGGCTAGCAGTATTTGTCATCTACTAGTCGTGATCGATTAGTAGACGTCCGGTATCGGCCGTATGGTGATGCTTCCAAGGATTGGCTTGGAGAAGGAGGTGATCCGGAAGGTCAACCTCTCAACCTTTTCCTCCGAAGTCCGGAAGGTAAGCCTGCCCTCTTGCCACCAGTTGAGTGGGTAAGTGAGAGACATAAGGAAGACATTGATTTCATATTGAGCAAAGACTATTGTTTTTAGGAGGAACGGGAATGGTTGCAAGAAATCATGGTCTCTAAGATGTGGACCAGGCTGCATTATGCAGGAGCGGAAGGAGAGGGTGGCCTACCAGGAAGACCTGCATATTTCCAATGTACAGATAAGAGAGGCCATGTTTTGAGAGCAAATTATCGAGTTCTGGGCCCGCTTCCTGATGATTTGTGGGCTTTGCCGCCCAATCGCAGCATGGATATTGAGCGGGTCCTCTACTTGACTCCAGAGGAGGAACGCGATATGGCTATAGTCCGCATTTATTCGCAGAAGAAAACACCTGCTCACCCAAAGGCTTTTCCAAGTGCGCGATTAATGACAGCTGAAGAGAAAAGGGAATGTGTCAGGACAAGCTGATCTTGCTCCTCTCAATTTCATGCGATCGGTATTGGATGAGTCTGCAACTTTTGATGATTTGAAAAAGCAGGCAGGCGTGACAGTTGCTCGTTTGAAGTCTTACCTCAAACATTTCAAGTTGCCTTTGAAGAGAACCAGACCCATTTTGATAGAAAGAGTCTGGGGTCATCACCTCCAGCTCAGGCTTGCTGCTATTGAGGATTTAGAATCATCAGATGAGTCGCAAGCCAGCGACAACGACGACATTGGTGCAGCGGAGGCTGCAGTTGCCGTATTAGAAGAAGAAGTAGAAATCAGTGATGACAATTCTGATTAATAGTGAATATTTGTTTAATTAATATTAAATAAAGCAAATTATTACTGCAAAAGTACGCTGATGGTATATTTATTAATATGAATATTAAATTAATTTATGACTTAGGCATTTTCAATACTATATATCAGAAAGAAATGTGTAAAAGGAAGTATAACAACTTGAAATTTATTAAACTAATATATTTTTTAATTAATAATTTATTCAGAAGCTGTTTCTGAATTATTTCCATCGATTTCCATGTGTTTTAATGCATATTGTCATAGTTGATAAAAAAGTAGGTAAAGTAACCTTTTTCAACCCAAAACGTGACGTCACGTTTTGCCGAAATTTTTGTTCTTAGTACGTTCATGTTCCCGGGTTTGGGTAAGCCCCGGAACACGAACTACCTCGAGTTCGTATTACTTATATAGAGTCACACTACATATAAAAAAACTTATAAGAGGCCAACCTGGAGTCTGCTTTCTGGTCAGTGAACGTGCCACATGGGAATGTGGAACAACACGATCCTGCAACCAGACAGATGTACCAAACCCGCCGATAATTACAGATATAGTGTCTTTGTCCTCATATATTATATTATTTTTTCTTCTTTTCATACCCCCTACGGGAAGCGCTTCCAAATTTTAGTTTTTATGTTATGATCATATGTGTGAATAACTGTCATACATAAACATATATATTATCATATTTTTATTACGCATTTATGTTGTCACTCCCTTGGATGTCATCATCATATCTATGTATTTTTGTATGATATATATGTATGTGGTTTTTACATATTTCTCTTACTCATCTGTGAGGTAGGGAAAGTAGAGTGTTAATCTTCTTCTCGTTGGGTAGGCCCGAATATACCACAGGCCCGCTGCCTTGTACGTACTCTAATCGATGCGTACTCGCTGTGGATAGGAGGGTAGCCAACCCCAACATTACTTCTAGGAGAGAGTGAGGGTAAGAGGATATGTTTTGAGTTTGTGTTTTCTAATGTTTCACAAAATAGTAGTAGTTGACGTAACTTAATTAGGAACGGCAGTAACTTAATATTAACTTACTTTGTTCCAGGGGGAGTGTTGGAACTAATAATTAATATTAATAGTTACGGACCGGCCGTATCGGAGTAACGGTGTCGTTAGAACCATTACTTATGATCGCCTTTTCTTATTAAAGTTGTAGTCTGCATCGAGAGTGTAGTAGCTATCATAGATTATTATATTAATAATAGTAGTCTAACAACGCGTGTCTGCAAACCATATAATACCAGTTGAGCTCGAGCTTCTTGATCTAGATCTTAAGCTTTATCATCTGACGATCCTGAAGCGCGCTAGCATATATATAAATCTTCATCATCCTCAGACACATTGTTTGCCATGAGGTCGCGGGTACTTTTGGCGGTCTCTTGCTCACTCTGTGAAAATTACGCCCCCCCCCCCCCACCTCTATGAATTAATCAAAACATCTTGCCCACCGGTACCCTGTAATTATAATTATAAATAGATATAGGAAAAGATTTTGCCGCCTGTGAATATAGGTAAAACATCCTGCCCCCCCCCCCTGTGAAAATTCCCAAATATTTTTTTGGTCCACAAAATAATTTTTTTAGTGATGTACTAGATGTACTGTAACCGACAAAAGTGCCAGGGGGGTGTGACACTTGCATTCGTTTTCTGTCGAGCCTAGGGTTTAAAAAGTGCAACCCCAACCAACACCAGCCACCGGTCACCGTTTTTTCTGCTTTTTCAGGGGGGGGGGGAGTAGCACTTTTTGACTATCTAGACTATATCAATTGAGCCTAGTGTAAAAAAAAGTGCCACCCCCCCTGGTCGCGAGGTTATAATGTAAAAAAATTTAGTGCTAATTTCGACCATGACAGCGAAGAAATTTATGCCTCTGGAAACCTTCCCTTTACACTAGTTACACAACTTGAGAAACCGCCACGATTCCGGATCCTCTCTTTTCGGATCAAGGAGGGCCCGGGCAAATGATTCTCGATAGCGCGCCGGATGCATCCCGGCCGAAGGTGTTGGCGCTTCTCAACTCTGTAGAACTGCTTTTGGCAACGGGTGGTGTCAGGACGATTTTTCATCCGAATCAACGTCCACACAGGAAGACAATTCATTTTACCATGCATATGGCCACTTCACAATTTTAAATTTTCAAACCATCTTCCCTGACCCAGCTTTTCATACCCACAGACGCCTCTCTAGATTTTAACTCTGCACTCAGATCCGCTCTTTCCCGCCACTTCCAACCAACTCCCAAACTTTCTTCGCTCAGACTACTTGGACCTGCCAACGTACGGCAATTCGGGGGGGGGGGGGGGGAATATCTGTAATGTATTAAAATGTTCTGTTTTGACCGGGGTAAACGTGAAAAAAAGGTCATGAAAGCGGTTTCAGCGATCGAAAAACGGTGCAGCCTAGCCATTTTGGCTTGAGCAGGTGATTTTAACATATTTTCTGGAACTGACGTCGTCAAACACACTACAAGTACCGGTGCAAACGAGAGGGAAAGTCTTGAACCGGTCCGGAGGCACGAAAACGTTCAGGAAAAATTAAAACAATGAAACAAAACGATCAATTTAATGAAAAACGTACTTTCGAAAAATATGGCATATTTCGAAAACAGTGCCCGAATCCAAGTGCATTACTCGGTAGCAGCAGGAAGAGGGGCAGACGCATGCATCATCATGACATGCCAATCGTCGTGGTACTGTTGGGAGCAGAAGGAACCCTCCGCGCGCAAGCCATCATCCTTGTCGCAATCGCCTTCTTCTACGCCGCAGGTGTAATTGCACTGTTCGTACTCATCACTGCCATCTTTCAGCTTGGCGCCGGTCTTCCATGGCCCTTTGTGCACCGTGCTGTTGCATTTCTGGCAAGCTGCACTCTCAAAATCCCGCACGTCAAACTTCTCCTCGCACACGCAGCACTTGGCGCGGGTAGAAGACTTTTGCCCTCCGATGTAACCTTTCTTTTTAAGGGTCGCGTCGACCTGCCCGTCGTCATCTTCTTCCGTCTCTTCTGCTTTTTCCTCCTCCTTCTCCTCAGGGAGCTCTCCTTCCACAGCTGCTTTGGGCTGCCTGCCCTTTTTGGAACCAGGCTCCTGAAACTTCCGGATGCGATTCTTAGCGTTTTGAACCTGACCAGCATGCGCATCGATGTCCAAGCCGGTGACGACCATGTTGGCCTGAAGGGCGCCGATGACCTCCGAGCCAGAGCCCATGCAAGCAACCAACACCTTGCTCTGCGGGGGGAGAACATCAGAGAGGATTCGTTTGGACAAGTCCGTGGGTTTTTCAAAAGCGTTGGCTCGTTCGTCCGGCTTCCCAGTGACTTTCTGTTTTTTCGTTGGGACCGGAACAGAGTAAACGTTGTGACGATCAAGCGGGTTCCTGGAGAGATTGAGCGTAAATGCACTCTGGGACGGGTAGAACGCCACCATGACGCACTCCACTGCCTTGATCCACTTCTGGACGTGTCCCTGGTAGTTCTGCTTCTCCTTGTACCAGAACACAGGCTCGATTGTGCCGTAGCCACACTGCTGCAAAGCTTCCACCAAGAGGTTGTACTGGGACAGATGGTGATGTAAAACGACGGCGCGCTTGTTAGCATTGCCGACAACACCGAACTGGTTCAGCAATTTGATGACCTTGTCCTTGTTGATTTCAGTAGTGTCAGAAACAAGGTCGGAAATGTTGTAAGGAAGGTCAGCGTAAATCAGGTCTAGAACAAACAAGACACAATCACAAGGAATGAGGAAAACCCAAAAAAAAAACAAAAATGCATATTTTCAATTGATGGAAAAGTAAGGGAGACCAAAATTGCCATGCACGAGATCAGAGTTGGAGGCCATGTTGAACATGTCCTGGACCAGAATCGTAGCGTTGCCGAAATGGATCTGCTGATCTTCAGAGATAGCTGCCTGTCAAAAAAAACGAAAAAAAAAAGACATATTTCACTTCGCTTGGCTTGCCTTCTTGGAGGTCCTCAATCAATTGTGTTGCATTTCTTCCACTAGACCGGGCTTGTCCTTGCGGATGTTGTGGAGTTCGTTGATGCTTTCGATGATTGCCTGGTTCTTAGGCATGTCAGAACGAACGCCACCAGGGGAAAGAAGCTTCAGCCAGCACTTCCAAAGATCACCGGTGTTCGAAGCGACGTAAGTCCACATGGAACCGAAAGTCGGCAAGGGGATGTTGTGGGAAAGGGCGAAGTCCCTCTTCCATGAGATCAGAAACTTGTTGCAGGAAGCAACATTCTGGTCCTTGAGACGAGTCATTCCAGCGTAACCTTGATCGTGCGCAGAAATGCAGTTTTCGCCGAATGTGTTTTTACGGTGGACGTCAGCAACAGTGTTCTCGAAGGCGCCAAGAAAACTGATGGATTGACGACCTGCATCGTTCCAACGAACGAAACGAAGAGCTTCCATGTGAATGACCTGGAATTTCGTGTTCTGAGGTTCTTCTCTGTGAAGTTGCTGAATTGCATGGCTGGAATGAAGACCAACGATCGCCTGCAGGGGAAACTTCCCGTCCTGGATGGCCCTGAGCAGAAAGTTCTTGATCTTGCCCTGGCCCTCGACTGGCAGGCTCGTGAAGTCCATCTTGGGCCTTTCCTTTTCTACAAGCCCAGCCGAAGTCCACAAAGCCTGAAATTCTTTCAAGGCTTTCTCGTCAACAAAATCAGGGGATTGCAAGAGAGGATTGTCGGCATCGTCAAGCCCAAGCTTTCCGGGATTGACAGTTTCGCGCGGATCTTGGATCCAACCCATCCACTGGATCTTCCTGTTGGGGTCCAAGGACTTTCTGAAATTCTCGGCGAGTTGCTTGACATGCTCTGGGTCGAGTAAACGATCAGTCACTGCCCTGTGGGGTTGGGTAGCGATGGCGTCGGGAATGGCCTGCACGTTCTTGTAAGTCATGCTGGCAACACTACGGACAAAAAAGTCTTGACCTGAAAAAAAATCTTGACTGGCGGCCTAAAATCTTGAAATCGTAAAAAAATCTTGAAAATCTAAAAATGTCCATAAACCGGTCATTTATCTTAAAATCTAGATTTCAATCTATGATTTCAAGATTTTTATCTTGAGTCAAGATTTCTTTAAGTCAAGATTTCTACTAAAAGTCAAGATTTTTATCTTGAAGTCAAGATTTTTTATCTTGAAGTCAAGATTTTGTATCTTGAAGTCAAAATTTTGTATCTTGAAATCAAGATCTATTATCTTGAAATCAAGATCTAAATCTTGAAATCAAGATCTAAAATCTTGAATTCAAGATCTAAATCTTGACATCAAGATTTATTTTTTCCGATATATCTTGACGTCAAGATATCTGTCTTGACTTCAAGATTTATATCTTGATTTTCAGACTTAATATATGACTTTAAGATTTATATCTTGCTGTCAAGATTTTTTTCCCCCCAATATATCTTGATATCAAGATTTTAATCTTGTAATCAAGGATTTTATCTTGTTTTTCAAGATTTTATCTTGCTGTCGTAGATAAAATCTTTAAAACCGTCGTTTCTATACCGGTTCTGCCTGTAATAGATCTAACAAAGTCAAATTCAATTCGATAAAGTTTAATTTAATTAGACAGAATCGCAGTCATGCACGACGAAGTAGTTTCGTGTCATTGTTAATAGAAAAAATTTGATTATTCGCACTAATTCAATTGAAAACTAATTACGCCTTTGTTTTCCTTTGCATACTTTCAAACTATCTCCCAACTTTCTCTTCGTAAACGTCTACTACCACTTGCTGTCTCAAGGGGAAAGCAGCCATCCTCAAAGACCTCTATACTATTCTGTAAATAATTCTCATCTACCTCGGCAGTGTAAGGGTTTGCACGCTCATAGCTCTTGTTGAATAAAATTACTGGCCCCCCTGCCCTAATATCTACGTTAGATATGTATGCTAAATGTAGTACCGGCGGCTCTTTAGGAATATTGCAGTCCTTGAAATCTGGATGTCCTAAAAATTGAACTACATGACTTGTTGAATACGTAAAGCCCTTCCTTGTGGTAAGGTGGGGCTTTACGTATTCAACAAAGTACATGCAGTTCCATCCGTCAACCTTCGTCAACAAGAACATACGTCCTAGATCCCATTCGTCAAACCTAACCACACGCATGTACACAAAACATATACCATCTACGCACACGCTCAAGCAACATGGGAGCCAAAGGGGGGGGGGGGGGTGGAGTAGAGTACCTACGCAGTCTTCTGCCTCTTCTTTTTCTTCTTCTTCACTGCCGCTTTTTCCTCTTCCTCTTCCTCTTCCTCTTCCTCTTCCTCTTCATACCCAGGGGCGCCTGGAGTTCGGGGGCGCTCGCTCCATTCGCCATGCACAGTGGCGCTTGGAGGAAAATACTAAGAGATAAGAGTGGGGAGCCTGCGTGTGTTGTCGTCACTCCATTCCTCTGGCAACATATAC
>WBZZ01004016.1:107500-117500 GCA_019918135.1 Paulinella micropora
CGTGATAGCCCAGTGGTCAAGTTCTACCATCTGGGCCCTGTCGCCAGTTCGATTCCCGTCGGTGCCACCAGTATTTTCATTGAACATACCGATCCGTCTGGACCAGTATTTTCATTGAACATACCGGCCCGTCTGGAAGTGTTGGAACTGCCCTTGCGGGGGTGTCATTAGAGCTTATCGTCAATTCTTCGTACTCCCCTGACGGGTGAGACGATGGAGGCGCATGTGCAGAAATGCATCAGCCATTGACAGAGAAGCACTATTATAACTATTATTTTTATTACTATCATTGATAATAATAATAATAATAATAATAATAATAATAATAATAATAATAATAATAATAATAATAGTAATAGTAATAATAACAATAATAATAACAATAACAATAACAATAACAGCGACAATAGTACCTTTGCTTCCTTCTTGCTCTGCTCATCCTGCAGCCACAACAACAACAACAACAACAACAACAACAACAACAACAACAACAATAATAATAATAATAATAATATTAATAATAATAATAATAATAATAATAATAATAATAATAATAATAATAATAATAATAATAATAATAATCATCATAAATGATAATAATAATAATAGTAATAATGACAATGACAGCAACAACATTACCTCGGGTTCCTTCTTCTGTTTGCCCTCGTTGGCCCATACTTCCCAGAACTCGTCCTCCGTTTACTCCGCGTAGGGGCCCGCGAACTCCACCCACTTGGGATAAACCGACCAATCGTTTTCCATTATTCCCGGGATTACATGCTTCTTCAGCAAGTAGGTCAACTTCCTTCTTTTCCCCTTATCCTCAAAGCACAGGCTTTCGTCGCGAACACTCGACAAAGCCCTGCCCACACAAGCAACAACACGCACAACAGTAACGACAACAACGCTGACTGCATACATGGTTCAAAAAGAAAGTACCAGGCATCGTGCTAGGTAAAATCGTACGGTCCGTCCCCATCGTTCGCGGGAGGGCCTTCCAGAAAACGGAGGACCTTTTGGTTCCATTCCTCCTCCAACGTAGATAAGCCTCCCACATACATCGCGACCTCCGCCATTTGGTCCCTCTTGAGGGGCTTCTTCGGATTAACGCTCCGCAACTTAGCTAGGTTTGCCTTGGCAGCTAGTTTCCTGCGAACACTGATGTCGATGGAACCCTTCGCTGGTGAATTTGCCTGGACTTGTGACGGCTTACGCTTCCCTAGCGAGGATGCAGCGGAAACAGAAGAAGAAGAAGAGGAGGAAGAAGACTTCTTCGGAGAAGAGGAAGAAGACTTCTTCAAAGGAGAGGCGATCCGAGACTCACAGTCTCTGCTACACTTCTTTCCTTTAGTAAAAGTAAATAAGTAACTGAGTAAGTAAGTAAGTATGTAAGTATAAGTAAGTAAGTAAGTAAGTAAGTAAGTAAGTAAATAAGTAAGTAAGCAAGTAAGTAAGCAAATAAGTCCGTAAGTAAGTAAGTAAGTAAGTAAGTCAATAAGTAAGTCAGTAAGTAAGTCAGTAAGTAAGTCAGTAAGTAAGTCAGTAAGTCAGTAAGTAAGTAAGTAAGTAAGTCAGTAAGTCAGTAAGTAAGTTAGTAAGTTAGTAAGTTAGTAAGTAAGTAAGTAAGATAGCCTCACGATACAAAGGGTAATAATGGCGATAATGATACCCATTTGAAATAAGTATTTAATAAGTCGGCTGTCAGTTGGTCTGTTTTTCATACAACAGCACGACCAGTTATCCTCCAATTCGTGCTCTACTTTTTTTTCTTCATTCTTCAACGAAATATCCAAAACACGATTTTTCAACTCTGGTGTTAGTTCGCCATCTGCCATATCAATGAGTGGAGGTGGAGGGTGTAATCTAGGGGGCATTGTAATTACGGATTTCTGCCGATTGATTTGCTTGGTCTTGTAGTATATTAAGTAAAAGTTTATTTTCTTTTTCTAAATTAACTACTCTTTCTGATACGTGTTGAAAAGCACTAACTAGTATTGGTATAAATTCCATATATGATACTCCTTCAAGGATGCTTTTTCCGTCGTCTGCCTTCATTCCACTTTCAGATAAAAATTCTGGAAATATTTTTTTAACCTCGTCGGCGATAAATCCGTGGCTCTTTTTTTCTTTTTTCTCGTCTGATTTCCAATAATATGAGCAACAATTAATTTTCATTAATTTCTCACAACATCCCTCACAGTCTAGTGTTTTAATATCTGATTTTAATCTCCTGTCTGAACCAGAAGACCATGTATTTGCTCCCGCAGTCAAATAAACATATCCTGTATTATTCTCACCGTTTGATAGTGAAGTCGTCCAAGCATGTAATAAACCACCTGTATTCATTACTACTGCATAATTTGAAGAATCTCCTGCTTTCATAAATATTTGGGGGTTGGTCGTATTTGATGGTCTTTTTCTTAATGTTAAAAATCCGCTGGATGCTGTCGTCATGCTTGCATCACTCTGAGCATAGATAACTCCACTTCCCCTCGCATAAAAATTTTAATCTTGATTGGTATTGCTTCCCGTAGCATATATTGAATTATAACCAAAACCAACTCCCTGTGTCCCGTTGCTGTGTCTGAATTCAACACCAGCAGAAGATGCTCCAAGATTGGCTGTGACATATAACCCGACTGGTGTAGCATGAGACCCACTTCTTGCTTCTCCTCTTATATCTGCCGTGCTATTAACAACAGATATACCCGCATTTGCCGTTATTAATCCACTCGCGGTTGCCGTTGTTGTTGATATACCCGCATTTGCTGTTATTAATCCTTTTGTCCATAAAGATCCGTCTGCTCCATTTAACGACATTAGCAATTGTTCCCCTGAATTCTCCCATATAAAACCTTGGGATGCCGCGTTAGCAACTCTAAATCTGATAGCTTCGGCACTAAAATTATTACCAGCCACTGCTGTTCCTCCACTGAATGATTTGCTAGCCCCAGACGATACCATATACATTCCCCAGTTATAGTCGGTAAGACTAGAAAAGAATATGCCTGTATTGTTTCCTCCTTGATTGAAAACATCATGAAGTAGTATCTTAGCACCACTCGCCGTAATCTTTCCGCTAGCCGTTAATGTGGTTGTTGATACACCCGCACTAGCCGTTAATGTAGTTCCCGTTATTGTTCCACCATTTGTTATGTTGTTTGAGTTCATATCCAAAGCACCATAAAAACGCATACCCCCAGCATTGTTAAAACGGACAATGTCAGACGAAGCACTTTTATTATCCAAAAGTTTTGAAATATAAAGTCCCGCTCCTTTTACATCAAATGCTACTTTCGTAAATACGTAACCTGGTTCGCGGTTCCACTTGTAGCGGTATTTAGAGTAAATAAGAAATATTGGTAATCACCTGATGTCTGTGAAAAGAATATATCTCCTCCATTTTGGTTTAATATCCTCGCCCCATTATATGTTATATTTCCACCATTAATGATAACTTGATTATTAAAATCGGCGTTGTTCGTTAAAGTTAGATATTTAATCGTAGTGCTCGCCCCATTAAATGTTTTACTTCCTGTTATGGTTTGGTCTGTTGTTAGTTTCACACAATTGTCATCCAGATATTGCCTATTTACCGCTTTATTCGCATTTTGTGGTGCTCCCAGATTAACAATCCGACTACTATTACAATTTAAGCCTGTAGCATTAAACCACGAAACAATCGTCCCATCAATAATAAAACTTATTTTTTTCGCAGAAATTTCAAAGTTGTAATATGTTGCCGTGTTCATGTCCAAACTAGCAATAGACCCGATATTACTTGTAGAATTAAAAACAATGAATGTTCCCTTTGTTGTTGAATTGATTGAATTTCCCGTTATTTCAACACCACTGCTATATGTCTTAATTCCTGCTATGGTTTGGTTTCCTGAGGTTTTAACCGCCAAAGTATCAAGGACAGAAACATCAACACCATCAACTAAATTCACATTTGTTATACTTTGGTTTTTCATATCAATACCAGCACTCGCATTTATTAATCCGCTTGCCGTGAGTGTTGTTGTTGATACCCCCGCACTTGCGGTTATTACCTTTGATGCCTTAACTTCTCCATTATTAATCCTGAATAATTCGTTTGTACCGCCATAGTAAAATATATGACTATCAGTTGAAGCATTAACATTATAAAGCAAAGTTTGACTAGCAACACCAAAACCAATAAAAGCAGTTGTTGATGGCGTTCCTCCATCCCATAAGACTAATTTATTGTTGGCGAGTGCTTTTCTATCTATGAAAATACTTTTGCCTGCTCCTACTACCACATTGTCGCTTGTTGTTAATGTTGTTGTTGTTATCCCCGCATTTGCTTTAATTTCACTGCTAAATGTTTTAATTTCTCCTATGGTTTGGTCTCCTGTTAGTTTGACCACCGAACCATCAACTGCGAGATTAGCGAGATTAATTCCATTATATGTAGAAGCCCCAGAAATAGCAAAACCGCCCATATTTAGTCCTCCCGTCATACTGGCTGTGCCATCTAATCTAAGAAAGGGTGGTGTGGTGTTTCTCCATTGACCTGTGCTATAAACGAGTAATTGGTTATCTGCTGGGAAGCCTGTTATCGTCACATCGCTGTGGCTATCTATACTTCCACTCGCTGACACCTTATTATTATTGTTTTGATGCTCAAATATCCATTCATCAACATCTTTGGTATTTAGTAAATTTACATTTGTTATATTCTTCCTTCCCATACTAATGTTGCCGAATTCATCCACATTTATCGGAAATGTTTTATTTACCCAGTTTATTGAATTATATGTTAGATAACTATTCATTGCTATCGGTGCGGTTATGACTACATCTGAAAGTGCATCAATTGAACCAAGGGCAGTATTCTTCCATTTGCCTTCTACATCGTTGTAAGTTAAGTATTGTCCGCTCGCTTGTGCAAATATGTTTGTATCTATCAAATTGTATAAACTGGTTTGGTGCGGATTACTTGTATTAGAACGGTGTTGAGTTGAAGCTTTAACCTCGTCGTTGTCCCTAACTCGTTGCTCTGTATAGCTCTGTATAGTTTAAACGGCTTCCTTCTTTAATGTCTGTTGTTGATTTGGTAATAATCTCGCATCGAATCGGCCGTCAGTATAATAAAGATTTACAGGGTCAGCATCTTCTGGCACCCTATCTGTGTTTAAGCCGATAATATTAGTATTTGTAAGGTCTAAATTTTTTATGTCCAGTGAGTCCACCGCAATTTCAGACAAGCCTAAGAGCGACTTGAAACTCATATTATATTTGTTAAAAAATTGTTTATTAATAAAAACTAAATAATATTATTTTGTATAATAATATAAACAAGTCATAAAATGCCGAGAGGTAATAGAGAGGTCGCTATGAAGAACCTTGAAAAGGGGTGGGAGGCAAAGAAGAACCAGACTAAGCAGAGAAAGATTGAAAGGGCGAGGGAACTACTTGCGGAGGAAGAGGCTAAGAATGTGAAAGAAATGACCAATGACGAAAAGATGGATCACATTACTAAGAAGCAGTTGGCGAAAGATATGATTGATGGGCGGGACGGTGAGATAAGTGAGGAAAGCAGTGAAAGCGATGAAGAGGTTGAACACGACTTTGTTGATATCGTCGCCCAACGGGTTGCGGGTATGAAACTTAAAGCCAAACAGAAGAAGGCGAAGAAAGTGGTAAAAAAGAAAGTGGAAGAAGAGAGTGAGGACGAAAGCGAGAGTGAGGAAGAAGAGCCTAAACCTAAGAAGGGTGGTAAGAAATCCAGCCGTGTTAGTGTCAATGTTTATAATCAGCAACCCGAGAAATCAAAAAAAGAAAACAATGATGTTTCAAAGATATTTTTAAAGTTTTGAAACTTTTGAAAAAGTTTCACAAAACCTTTTGCTGAAAGATTTTTTAAAATTTTCAATATATATACTTTATGCACGACTTATTATTTACTCTTTTATATATCGTGATAAACTACCTTCCTATTTTAGTAGCATATAGCAATGGACCATAAACATACAGCTATCGCTGTAGGCGATACATCTATCGATGTAGGCGATACACAAAATACTGAAACCGGAGGTGCGGAGGCGAAGTCCCGCTAAATGAAGAAGAACTTGAAAAACAGAAAATTGAAGAGGCTTCTGAAATACACCATCAATCTAAGAACCCTAAAAAATGGAATACTATACTAGCCCCTGAGCCTGAACCATTAAGCCAAGTGTTTATTGACCTTATGGATATGTCTAAAATAGCTACTAAGAAAGGAAACAAAAACTAGAATTTTGGATTAGTATGATTGATGTTTATTCTCGTCGTGGTTGGATTGAACCGATCAAAAATAAAACAACCAGTGAAGTATTAGAAGGATTAAAGAAATACCTAAACCTAAAAGAATTACGTCCGACAACGGCAGTGAATATAAAGGACAAGTCGCTGAATACTTTAAAGACAACGGAATTCAACACACAACTAACGAAGTTGGCGACCACCGAACTATGGGTATAGTAGATAGATTTATTAGAACAATAAGGAACGATTTAAATTTTATGTGGGAAGTTAATGATAATTTCATTTGGGTTACATTTATGAAATTGTTGATAATTATAATAATACATACCATAATACAATAAAAGCCACACCTATTGAAGTCTATGAGGGCAAAAAGAAAAACGATCAAGAAATATATAGAGCTGGTCTTATTAATAAATTTCCTAAGGGCTCAACCGTTAGAAAAGAACTAGAAAGAACTGTTTTTTCTAAGGGTGATGTTCAATACTCAAAAAAAGTATATACTGTAAAAGGCCGGAAAGGCTTTAAGTTAATACTCGGTGAAAACGAACTAGTCAGTCCTCAACAATTATTAAAGTCCAAAATGAACGAACAAGAACCGGAAGAAGTTAAACCTCAACTAGCTGATAAAGTCAAGGAAGCAACTAAACAAAAAAAGACCGGCCACTTATTAAAGTCATTAGACATAAAGCCGGAAAATATCCGTAGTAGTGCCCGGATTAAAAAGAAAAAAGAGATAATGGATTTATAATTTATTATAAGTATTAATTAATGATAATAAAACTCAAGAATAAAACTGGAAAACATTTTCTAGCTCAATATTGAAAAAAAGAAAAAAGACATTTTTGGCTTTTATAATTTAATGATTATTTTCTTCAGCGAAATCGGCATTCAGGAGCTTCGGCTGCGATTTGAGGGTTGGCAGGGGCAGCGGCAGCAGCAGCTGCGGCGGCAGCGGCAGCGGCATCAGCGGCAGCGGCATCAGCGAGCACTCCATCAACCCCTTTATAAATTACGTCAACATTGACACACTTTGTTATGGAGTTGGCATTATCGAGTGATTTGAACAGTTCGTAGTGGCCGTCCTCGTAAAGCACAACTCTGTAATCTTCCTTTTTTGTCTCATTCTTGTAAGTTTTCACAACAGCCCTGTGAACCCTCTCACCTTCGTTCAAAAGATGTAAAGTGTTATCACCATATAGATAAACATGATTGGTTCCTGCTTTGAACACTGCATTAGTATATCCCTTTTCCTGGACTTGTCTAGGGGATCTCACCTTTCTCTCAACGCCATTTTTTGCTCCTTTCTTTCGACCAAGTCTCATTGCCGCCATACCGCCGACTACTTCTTCATCCATCTACACAAACACACACACATAAGTTTAAAAAACAAGAGAGAAATAGTAATTACCTTTGCTTCACCGCAGGTGCAGGAGCTGGTGCTGGCTCCTACAATACACAAACAAAAATAAATCAACAAAAAAGAAAATAATTATTACCTGAGGAGAAGGAGCTGGTTCGTCCGCTTTCTTCTTCGGAGGCATTGCGACCTACACATACATACACAGGGACAAACTATGTATGTATATGTAGGGGTAGTTTAACGTCGTGCCCAGGACTTATATAAAATCAATTATCTATACGCTTTATTTATATTTCTATTACCTCCCCCTACGTCTATCCCTATTTCATCTAATCTTTTCATCATCATACATGCTTCTGTAAATGTCGTTCCTTTTTCAATCATTCTTTCCATCTTAACAAGCTCCTCTGCCTCAATCATTCCTCTATTCTGCTTCTTCCAATGCTTCATCAATTTCATTTCACTCTCAATCTTTCTTTTCTTCAACTTATTTCGTCTATCCTCCATTAAGTCTTCTTCTATCTCTTCTCTCTCCTTCTCTCTTTCATCTATCGTCTCTTTCAACGCATCTCGCCTCTCCTTCTTATTCATCAACTCTTTCTTCATATTCTCAATTATCGCTTCGTCTTTTTCAATCTCTTTATCTGCCTTTATTTTCAATTCATTTAACTTGCTTAAACTATATCTATTAATTTCGAACTGTTCTTTCCACATATATTTATCTTTTACATTGTTTGGTATGAGATTTAATGACATTATATGATGAGGGGTATGAATAAGCTTTATGTTCGCAAAAAAAGGACGACGACGCAAAAGAGCAAAACGATGCGTCGCACGAAACGAACGACACGTCGCATTGAAGTTTTGGCTGACGAATTCTATTTCATTTTTCTATCTAACAGAAACTTCAACAAAAAAAGTCAAGAAAAATCGCAAAACCCGTTATATTTCTTTTTTCGCAAATTAACAGCTGTGACTGTGTTCAATGTTGAAAAAGGCTACGTGTATCATTTTATTAACCGTTTCCCCTTTCCCCAGCCGTTGCAATTTTGTCCCGACCGGGCCGGCCGGTGTGTGTCTCTGTGGTGGCGGGGGTCTGCTCTGAAAATTTGTCTCGAAGTGCGACCCTATACTACTTATTTGTGAATCATTTATGAAAAATAGCCACAGAATCGACATGTCCTCGAAGTTTTTTTTTTTTTTTTTTTTTTTTTTTTTTTTTTTTTTTGACGCTTGTTAGTCAGGCCGGGCCGCCGTCGATTCAAGGTGAATAGTACGTTTTGGCTCAAATACACACGGCAGGTGCCACCTGACTCACGTTGTGTTGTGTTATGCTTTGCTCACACAAACACTATTTTGCTACCCTCTCCCTCTACCTACCTTCCCCTCCAGGTTCGTCCTTATTACCTCCAGGTTGTTCCATAATAAGGACGAACCTGGTTTGGGGTTTCTATTCACTATCCTACCACCACAACTACCTAAATTCTGCCTATTTCTATTTTATCTAGACTCGAAATAAATTCACAACGGACACCCAACAATCATGCTTCTCTATGTAATAATGCTCACCGATTCAATCATACATAATTATCACTGTACTTATACACAAATTACAGTAATAACCGCTGGTATATCTCCCAGTTTTGTCACACGCAGTGGGCAAGAGATAAGAATAATAGAATGATAATATATAAGATGTAATCATAACTAGATCCAATCACCTCAGGATCCATATTCTCACACACACAGCCCACCAAGGCAAGAAAGCACAGAAACGCAAGATAGCAACACATGTGCTCACAGTAATAAGCGTAAACACGTACAGCATGCAACACACACTCCTCAAAACACTCTAAAGTAGGTAACAGAACTCACATGTACAACCCAGTCAACCAACACAGAAATAAGTGTTATATGAAACTCCTACATGAACCAGTAACAAAAACAGCACCAACCACTTTCAAAAACGATATCACCATATAAAACAAGCGAAATAGCGTACCACAGTACTATCGTTAACAAGCACCCGCCACACCATATAACTGCACTCCCTAGCCAGTCACTACCACTCTCAAACATATTCCCCACTCTATAATAGAATCACTCGCACGCACTTATGCCCCGACCTCGCGAACATCTTTCATACACTGTGTCAGTGATAGTTCTCCATACCTACACTTCAATCCTTGTTATAGTACATCATGTAACCACAATTCATGTTCTCATAGGCGACATCTGTACTACATATCATCAGTTGAAGTTTCGAGCTGACAACGCGTTCACACAAACAGGTAGTACAGTTTTACCTTCCCTTCCAATACAATCTGCCCATGTGTGCAGGATCTTTTACCGCGTTTAAACGAGTCC
>WBZZ01004016.1:132500-142500 GCA_019918135.1 Paulinella micropora
AGAAAGAAAGCTAGTAAGTGAAAAAGAAAGAAAGAAAGAGAGAAAGAGAGAAAGTAAGCAAGCAAGAAAGAAAGAAAGAAGGAAAGACAAGAAAGAAAGAGAAGAAAAAGAGAAGAAAAAAGAGAAGAAAAAAAGAGAAAAATAAAAAAAGAAATATGGAAAGAAATAAATCAAGAAAGAAAGAGAAAGAAAGAAAGAAATAAAGAAAGAAAGAAAGAAAGAAAGTAAGAGAAAAAGAAAAGTAAGAGGAAAAAAAGAGAGAAATAGGAAAACGGAAAAAAAGAATCGAAAGAAAAAAGAAAGAAAGAAAGAAAGAAAGAAAGAAAGAAAGAAAAAAAGAAAGAAAGAAAGAGAAGAAAGAAAGAAAGAGAAGAAAAAGAAAAGAAAAAAGAGAAGAAAAAAGAGAAGAATAAAATAGAAGAAATATGGAAAGAAATAAATCAAGAAAGAAAGAAAGAAAGAAAGAGAAAAAGAAAAATAAGAGTAAAAATGAGAGAAATAGGAAAACGAAAAAAAGAATCGAAAGAAAAAAGAATGAAAGAAAGAAAGAGAGAGAAAGCAAGAAAGAAAGAAAGAAAGAAAGAAAGAAAGAAAGAAAGAAAGAAAGAAAGAAAGAAAGAAAGAAAGAAAGAAAGAAAGAAAGAAACGAGAAAACATCTGATCATGAACTCTCGATCGTGTCGTTTTCGGCATCCTGTTCTCACCCACGTGCACTCGATCACTACAAATAAAAAGAAAAAACCATTCCACCGTACCATCTTTAAAACACATCACTAGCACACAATGACTCCAAGCCGTGCAATTTGTCGACTGTCTTAAGGAAAAGAATTTACCCGAATCTTGGCGGAAGGACCCAAGCCGTAAAATTTGTCGACTGTCGTAAGGAAAGTTCCCTGCAAAAATAGGTGTTGTGACGCATTCCGCAAGTGAATAATTGGAAGGCTGCGCGATCCGCAGCCTCAGATATGGGCGAATTTCAGCCACGAGTGACAAAAAGGTGACCACATGTTTTTTACACCACTTTTCCAGAACCCCAGTTTTTAGTCGACCCAAAGTGGTTTCGAGAAACACGGTTCGGCTTCCGTATAAGGTACACTCTCCTCCCATCAAAAATCCTCCCATCAAAAATCTTGGAGTCTTCCTTCCTTGTCTGCCTTGTTACCATCCCAGCTTTTTTCTTGCTTTCTTCCCAACAACGACCTCAACGATGTGAAAAATATTTTGTCATCTTTACAACAATTCGACAAGGGAAAGAGAAAGTGTTTGTGCTACTTTTTTTCCTTCTCTAGTTTGTGTTTTTTTGGGGGGTGCTTCCTGCTGCACTTGTTCGTTGACTTTGTTTTTTTGTACCCAGGCTAACGGCTGCTGTTTGATATGAGAGACGAGACAGAACTTGGCTTGCTTTGGCACAAGTGGAAGGTAATCGTAAATGAGGCGGGCTGAAATGTTTCACCAAATGATGAGGTTAGACACGGAAACATCGTATTTCGTACATGAGCTCAGACATAGCCGTTTGACCGCGATGGTGTAGTCGCTTTTCTGAAGCGCAGGCAAAACTATTACTTGTAGGTGGTTAGGAAGCGTGAAATGATGTGTAGTGAGCTTCGTCCAAGGAGTATTCAGGTAAGTTGATGTAAGTTGATGTAGCAGGTAGTGGTCATAGTAGTAGTCGTAGTGGTGGTGGTTAGTAGTTGTCGTAGTAGTAAGCAGTAGCGGGTCGTAGCAGTAGTAGTAGTAGTAGTAGTAGCAGTAAGCGGATCGTCGTCAGTAGTCAGCAGTAAGCGGGTCGTAGTCAGTAGTAAGTCAGCATAAGCGGGTCGTAGTCAGTAGTAGTCAGCAGTAAGGGGGTCGTAGTCAGTAGTAAGTCAGCATAAGCGGGTCGTTGTCAGTAGTCAGCAGTAAGCGGGTCGTTAGTAGTCAGCCGTAAGCAGGTCGTAGTCAGTAGGTAGTAAGTAGTCAGTAAGTAGTAAGTAGTCAGTAAGTAGTGGTAGTCAGTAGGTAAGTAGTAAGCAGTAAGTAAGTAGTCAGCAGTAAGTAGTAAGCAGTCAGTAAGTAGTCAGTAAGCAGTACGCAGTAAGTAGTCAGTAAGCAGTCAGTCAGTAGCCAGTAAGTAGTCAGTAAGCAGTAAGCAGTAATTAGTCAGTAGGCAGTAAGTAAGCAGTAAGTAGTCAGTAAGCAGTCAGCAGTAAGCACAGCAGTAAGTAGTCAGTAGTAGTAAGCAGTAAGTAAGTAGTAAGCAGTAAGTAGTGGTAAGTAGTAAGCAGTAAGTAGTGATAAGTAGTAAGCGGGTAAGTAGTAAGCAGTAGCGGGTAAGTAAGCGGGCAAGTAGTAAGCAGTAGCGGGTAAGTAAGCGGGCAAGTAGTAAGCAGTAGCGGGTAAGTAAGCGGGCAAGTAGTAAGCAGTAGCGGGTAAGTAAGCGGGCAAGTAGTAAGCAGTAGCAGGTAAGTAAGCGGGTTTAAGTAGTAGCGGGTAAGCAGTAAGTAGTACCGGGTAAGCAGTAAGTAGTAGCGGGTAAGCAGTAAGTAGTAGCGGGGTAAGCAGTAAGTAGTAGCGGGGTAAGTAGTAAGTAGTAGAGGTCTACTACTACTACTATCCCACTATGCCTCTACTACTACTACTATCCCACTATGCCTCTACTACTACTACTACTGCCTGTTGCTACTATTACTGCTACCATTGATATGGAATGTATGAAAGTCGTGTGTGTAATTTAACGTAACGTATTGTAATTTCCCGAAACTTTCATGTTATTCTTGCTTGTGAGTTACTGCTGCTGCTGCTGCTACTACCACTACTACCATCTACTACTGCTACTACTATGTACTATCTACTATCAACTACTAACTGCTATCTATTAACTACTACTACTAATAACTATTATTCTGTTCTTTGTTTGTTTGTTTTCCTTCTCATTTTCTTTCCTAACTCCGTCATTGAATGTGTTAAACATACGATGGCAGGTATAGGTTTTGACGACAAACGAAACTACTGAATGTATAGGATAAGCACCATATGTACATGAAAAAATGAGCTGATGAATGTATAGGGTATCTATGATGAATGTATTGATTGTCTTGTATGAATGTGTCATGTACGTATATGAATGCATGGGTATGAGAGCCAGAAGATGAGATAAGATATATCTATGATAGAGCATTATGCTGGATGGATAGATGGCTGGATGGATGGGTGGATGGATGGATAGATAGATAGATACGTCTGTATTTGTGGGTATGCATGTATGCAATAGATGTTGATAGGATAGATAGATATAGATAGATAGGTAGATAGATAGATAGACAATAGTATCTTGTATGTATGTATTTACTTTCTTGTATGAATCATGCATTTAAGTGTATGTATGTGTACTTGTTTGTATGTGTTTTCGTCTGTATAGTTATGTATTCATGTATGTATGCATGTGTGTAATAGATGTTGATAGGATAGATAGAAGATAGTATATATATTAGATAGATAGATACTTGTTTGTATGTGTTTTCAGTCTGTATAGTTATGTATTCATGTATGTATGCATGTATGTAATAGATGTTGATAGGATAGATAAATATATTAGATAGATACAGTAGGCAGGTAGGTGGATAGAAAGGTAGGTAGATGGTTGCATATATACATTTCAGCGGGTTTCATGGGCAGATAAACAGAAGAATGCAATTTCTCGTTTTCACTTAACCTTCGAGTTCTGTTTATGTATTCCCTTCTCAGCCACTCCTATCTATCCACATCCATTTTCTGTCTATCTCGCATATGTTCCATCCCATTTATCGTTCATATCCATCAAGTTGCATCTACCTAACCCTGTCTACCTTTGTTTTCTATCCAACCTATCTTCATGTCTTTCCAACCGTCGCTCATATCCGCAAATCATTTATACATATATTTCTCTATACATCGCTGCTCTCGTGTCACCCTTTCTAACAGCTTGTTGGCCTCTTTCATGTCCAAGTCTTAGGCTGACCACACGAGAGACGAGAGAAAAAATGTCCGAAAGTACGTGTATATGTTTTAACAGAACGCATTTGTTTTTACGTACTCGTGTATGATTCGAATATGGAGAAAGGAAACAACAGACTTATAAGAGCTAGGTCTTGTCTACCTAGAGATGGATGTCTGTAATAGTAGCTTGGTGGAGTAACATTCTACGTTCATAGCGCATGCATGAATATCTGTGGATGTAATTTGTAGATACGTATTGCATTTGCGATTATATGCTCCATGTACGTAGTGTTTCTTGTAATGACGCACATTATGTTTTCTGACGTGCTTGTTCTCGTGTTTATGTAAGTAATGCATGTTGTACAGTAATATCTATGTAGTGTATATACGTTTGATGTGGTAAGTGTGTGTTTTTTCCTCCTGATGTTCGAACAGATTTGTTTTACAGTCCTGCATTATGTGTCTTATCATGTGTATTTTACGTATACATATGTTATCTAATGTTGCGTATGTTCTCTCTACCTCTCCATCCATCCACATCTCTTTATCTAGCTCTCCATCCATCTCTCCAGCCACCTCTATCTCTATCCATCTCTCTCTATCTCTCTCCATTCTCTCTCTCCATTCATCTGCATCTATGTCTATGTATCTCCACCCACCTCTACCTCTCTCCATTCATCTGCATCTATCTCTCCATCTCTCGTTCTATTTCTCCATCCATCTGCATCTCTATGTATCTCTCCACCCACCTCTACCTCTCTCCATCCATCTCCATCTATCTATCTCTCCTCTCTCGTTCTATTTCTCCATCCATCTATCTATTTCTCCATCCATTTCTATCTATCTCGCCACTACTATTTATCCATCTTTCTCTATCTATTTCTCCGTCCATCTTTCTCTCTATCTATTTCTCCACCCATCTCTATACTACTACTAATCTCTCCACCCATTTCTATACTACTACTACTACTAATCTCTCTATCTCTGATCTCTATCTATCTCTCCACCCAATCTCTGATCTCTATCTTCCTATCCATTTCTTCATCTGCATCTATCTATCTCTCCACCCATCTATATCTCTATCTATTTCTTCATCCATCTCTATCTCTCCATCCATCTCTATCTCTCCATTATCTCTCCACCCATCTCTATCTCTCTCTCCATCCATCTATCTATCAATCCATCTCTATCTATCTCTCCATCCTTTCTAGATCATCCTTTCTAGATCATCCTTTCTAGATTAATCTCTCCATTTCTATCTCTATCAATCTGTCCATCCATCTCTATATCTCTATCTCTCCATCCATCCATCTCTCTCTCTGTCTATCCATCCATCGATCTCTATCTTTCCGTCCATCTCTATCACTCTATCTCTCCATCCACCTCTCTTTCTCTCTCTCCATCCCTTTCCCTCTCCACCCATTTCTATCACTATCTATCTCTCCATCCATCTATCTATCAATCCATCTCTATCTATCTCTCCATCTTTTCTAGATCAATCTCTCCATTTCTATATCAATGTCCATCCATCTCTATCTCTATCTCTCCATCCATCATCTCTCTCTCTCTGTCTATCAATCTGTCCATCTCTATATCTCTATCTATCTCTCCATCCATCCATCTCTCTCTCTCTGTCTATCTCTCCATCCATCCATCTCTATCTCTCCGTCCATCTCTATCACTCTGTCTATCTCTCCATCCACCTCTCTCTTTCTCTCCATCCCTTTCCCTCTCCACCCATTTCTATCACTATCTATCTCCATCCATCTCTATCTTTTTATCTCCATAGTGATCTCTCCATCCATCTATCTATCTCTCCATCCACCTCCATCACTTTATCTATCTCTCCATTCATCTCTAACTTTGTATCTATTTCTCCATCTCATATTATAATATCTCTCTCCATCTCTTTTTCACACACACACTCTCGCTCTCTTTCCATCTCTATTTTGTCCATTCATCTCTATCACTCTTATCTCTCCATCTATCTCTGATCAATCTATTTCTCCTTCCATCTCTATCGCTCTATCTCTCCATCCATCTCTATCTTTTTTTTCCTATTTCTGCATCCATCTCTGCAATTAAATGTTCCTTGTACGTAGTATTTCTTGTAATGACACACATTATGTTTTCTGACGTAATGCATGTTGTACAATAATATCTTTGCATTGTACATACATTTGATGTGTGTGTGTGTGTTTTTTTTTTCCCTCGTTCGAACAGATTTGTTTTACAGTTCTGCATTATGTAATGATGTGTGTATTTTACGGTATGTTTTGTGTTACGTGCTATTATGGTTTGATACATCACGTATTATCATGTCTGTATATAACATGTTATCATAATATATAAGAGCTAGATCTTGTCTACCTAGAGATGGATGTCTGTGATGGTCGCTTGGTGAGTCAACATTTTACGTTCATAGCGCATGCGTGTAAATATCTGGATGAATATACGTTGTATGTGTGTGTAATGTGTTACATTGTGTTTGTATGTTGGTTGTTACGTTACGTTCTGTATGTTTTGCTATGTTACGTCATGTTATGCTGTATAACGCTGTTATTTAGTGTCAAGTATGTATGCAGCGCGTTTTCAGTATGGGCGATTGTCATGTACGTGTAAAGTTGCTGTTTATTTGTTGTATATGTGACTGCATGGTTTTCTTTTCGTCATTATACATAAGTAGAAATGCATGTTCTATGTGTCTGTTATGTCACGTTAATTATGTACAATTATTTTCAGTCTTGCAGTTTTGTTTGTATTCCTGAGGCATGTGACAAATAGCGTGATTGTACAAGATATCTCTCTCTCTCTTCTCTCTCTCTCTCTCTCTCTCTCTCTCTCTCTCTCTCTCTCCTCTCTCTCTCTTTCTCTCTCTCTCCCCTCTCCCCATTTAATGACCATGCATCTAGTGTCCATCTTCAAGTCCATCTTATCTATCTCAGCGTTTTGAGTGTTGCTTGGATGAACGTGAATGTTTATGGATGAACGAGTTTTTATTTTTTTATTTATTTATTATTATTATTTTAATAATATACATTTATACACTATGAACAATTTTATTGGTGACCATTTTCGTCATTCCAAGAAAAAGAAATGTGTTATGTTCTGCTGTGTTGTTTTGTTACGCCATTTGTTTTGCAGTGTTACGGTATGACCTGTTATGTCATCATAATATCCATATTTTGTTTTGTCAATCCATGATTGCAAACAGAAATTATTTGTTCGCTTAACGATTGTTTTATCTTCTAACATGTGTTTTTGCGCAAAGAAAAAATGATCTTTTGTAGGTATATGACTGTAATAGTATGAACATGTACATGCATGCACGTATGTCTGAATGTGTATGGCTGACGTTTGTATGTGCATGTATGTATTTATGTATATGTATGTATGTATGTAACACATGATTGAATCCGTGAATTTACTTGTGAATTTACTTGTTATGACGTGCTGTTTGACGTCGTGATGATTCCTTACTTGATGTTTTGCTGTTATCTGGATAGGATTTGCTTATGGATCGTTTAGATTTGATAGAGAGCGAGTGGACTTGATTCGATGCAATCTGATTTCTTCTGGTGTTCATGTACATGCTACTTTCCCACGTGTACCGAAGCACAGCATTAACAGAAAAGAAAGTCGTGTAGTTGGAGACGAGCCCACGGAGAAAGAAAAGAAAACAAGATATTCCTGCTGAAAATAGTTTCCTCGGAGATGATGCCATCTATTCTTCGATCTACTTTGAAACTACGTGTTATTCTGTCAATCGTTGTTTGGAAATGATGCCTTCTACTACTATTCTTCAATCGATACTTTGAATCTACGGTTTGTCAATGGTGGAGATGATGTCATCTATTCTTCCTTCACTTCACTTTGAACGTATCGTGTCATTCTGTCGGTGTTCTGGAGATGATATGTCAATATCCTTCAATGGATCCTTTGAACTGCAGTGTTGTCCTGTCGATGGAGATGATGCGTCTACTTATCCTTCAATGGATGGATCGTGTGAAACTTCAGTGTCATGCTGTCATGGTTATCCGGCGATATTGCCTTCTATTATTCTTCAATCGATACTTTATCTACAGTGTCATGCTGAAAATGGTTTTCGTGGAGATGATGCCTTCTCTTTCAATCGATGTGAATCCTATTGCCGTGTCATTCTGTTTCATGGTCACCCGGAGATCAAATTCCCTTCTACTATTCTTCAATTAATGATGCCGATGTCATCTGTCTTCCATTCGTAACTTTAATCCTAATACCGTGTAGTTCTGTCCATGGTTGATCATGTCATCTATACCTCAATTGATGCTTTGAAATCACAGTGCCGTTACCGTACTTGAAACTACCGTACCGATACCGTATTTTCTTTTCCTTAATCCCTAATGTTGAATTATTCTTCGAAGGCCTTTTCTAAGTTAATCTCTGCGTTCTTTAATACTGAAGTAAGCGTAAATCTGCCGCAGCAAGGCCTCTGTGTCAGTTGACACAAGCCAATTTTTCTTATTCATGGAAATTTTATCTGGTGTGCTTACACACCTTGAGAGTTTCTATTGTATATTACAAATAATTATTAATAATATAAAGAGAACATCAGGCTATAGTAAACTATTAGCTCTTGACCGCTTATCCTTAAAACGTGGTTTGAAAGCAACTTCACGTGGGGGATCTTAGCTGACGCAATTTACCGTCTTCTAAGCTAAAATTTATTAGATATGATATTTTGTAATAGATGTTTTTTTCTTTTTTTTTCTTCCAGTTATGTTCATTATTATTTAAATTGATTACTTGTTAGTAGTATTAATATATAGTTACTGTTAGTAGTATTAGTTATTAATAGTATTTACTCTGGTAATGGTGGCACTAGCTTTTCACCATTACATTTTTTTAGAGATTAATATCTGTACGTTACACTCTTAATTTTGGAGGTATATCTTTTCTGACTTCGGTAGTTTGGACTGGCGGGAATTGTCTTCATTATTGTTAAATTCTGCGATGCGAGAAGTTGACAGGTATTAATAAGAGTGGAACGCCCGGTTGCAGCCTGGTTAACGCAGGACAGAAAGAATTGCGGATGCACTTTGTCAATTGGGTTCAACTAGTAGCATTGAAGCGTTTCCTGTGCAAGTGATCGCAGACAAGTATCTTTGTTCAAGTGGTCTACCTTAAGCGACACAGATCATCTAAGGAACTTGAAGTGTCACTGTGTTTTGAAGTTGCAGTGCCTCAGTACAGCTGATCACTGTAGACACTCCTCACCGTGGCTCCTCTGCTTGTGTATTGTTACTATTGCCTTTACCCCCCTATATTACCTTTTCCCCCGATTTCCCGTGAAACACACACGTTGCGGTAAATTTGTGGACGGGTAACAAGAGTGAATGGAAAAACAATGCTTGACTCTGACTCTGGACGGTTCAAGTTTTTATTTATGTCACAGGCACTGGGTCATTCTCGAGTCGCCTAGCTAGTATGATTAACTGACTTGATATCAGACTCGTGACTCGCGACTGAACACTTTATTATAACGACAGGCCAAACTTGAATCACTACTGTTGACTTTTCATTGTTTTTGACAGGCCAGTTAGATTCTGGAGTCCTCTGCACGACCGTGACGTTTTGTTGATTTCACTAACTAGTTTTCCTGGTTTGCGTTGCCCCCCCCCCCCTCCCCCCCGCCCCCCACTGCTTCAGGTACACATGCCCTGCGGGCCAAAACACCTCTCTAACTACATCTATTACAGCTCGGCTCTGCCGGACCCGAAATCTTAATAAATGAAGAAGAACGCTTGCTTTTCGTAGAGCTGAAAAGGAAATATGTAAGAAGGCGAACGTAAGTATATAAGAACAAGGCAAACAAGGGGAGAAAAAAGTGGATTGCAGTGCCAGGGGAAAATAGGGAAGGAAAAAGATATGCAAATCAGAGGAGACAATTCCTTTCAGCTGAGGCAACCAGTATTCCTTATCAGCTCTATGACAAGCAAGCGTTCTTCAATGATTAAAAATCGTCTGGTGGGAAAATCCTTTAATTGAAAACAGATGTACAAGGTTT
>WBZZ01004017.1:0-12500 GCA_019918135.1 Paulinella micropora
TGGAGATGGCGCGCGCGCTCAAGAAGACGATCGTGTGCATTCGTGAGAGCGACGACCGCATGTATCCTTTAGCTTTCCAGGAGCTGTGCAGAGCAGATCCCCAACTCGTCCTACATGATGTGGTCGCGGTCAACCGCGAGTACTACGACGCTTTCTCCGAAAAAATCGCTCAGCGCCTCCGAGTGGGCTGGGCGCGCTGCCAGTCTGCAGCTGCAGCACAAGAGCCAGGGCCTGTGAGTAGCAGTGTTAGCAGCAGTGCTACTAGTAGCAGCGTGAAGCAGGCGGCGGCCGGCGGCGGGAGCGGGCTGACACAGGCACAGCTGGACGCGCTTCACGCGGTAGAGCTGGACGCGGAAAGCCTAGCGCTCACCAGCGATGAGGACTTGGAGGCACTTTTCAAGGAGCTGAACGTGTCGATGTCCACCAAGATCAAGATCAAGGCCGCGAAAAAGATCCTAACTCGGGAATGAAGCGCACTTGCGCCTCTTGTCCCTTAGATCTGACTGCGCCTCCCGCTGCTGCCCCACTTGCAAACTCCCCGGTGCCTCATCCGAAATCCTGGCAGGGTTCCGCTGCTTCCCTTCCACCCCCCTCAATCGATATCCGCCGGCCCGTTGCACGGTTTGGTATGATAGGCTACAGGCTATCGAAAATCTAACTAATCAACTGTTTAATAAACGATCGGCAGGTCTTCGCGTGAACTTTTAAAACATAGTTTTAGGCAGATTTTATTAATAATTTATTAAAAATATTACATAATATGACAGCTAATCAAAAGTATTTTTAAAAATAACTAGTTACTTCAAATACTTGAACGTTCATAGTATTAATGTTATTAATATAATATTACTGTGTACAATTTCAAGTGTCAAACTCAGCCAGCTAATAATATAATATTACTGTGAATAATTTCAAGTGTCAAACTCAGCCAGTGAATTTGTGTTAAGTGTCAGATTTCAGATTAGCGGTCAGATTTTAGAATCTATTAATAGTGATCAGTATTCAAATTACTTCAATTTAACTGTAATATTTTCAAAAAATTATGCAGATTTTGCGGACGGATATAGCAGTTAAAGTAATTTGAATTCTAATCACTAATCTGAAATCTGGCAGCTAATCTTAAATCTGACCCTTAACTTAAATAATATTAATAAACTGTCAAACTCAGCCATAGAATTTGTGTTAAGGGGCAGATTTAAGATTAATAATACTATGATTAATACTATGAACGTTTAAGTATTTGAAGTAACTAGTTATTTTTAAAAATACTTTGGATTAGCTGTCGGGGCATATTACGTAATATTTTTAATAAATGGGGCTTATAATGTACACAGTAATAGAATTTAAGTTAAGGGTCAGATTCAACTTCCTTCAGATTAGCTGCTAGATTTCAGATTAGTTGTCAAAATTCAAAGTGATTAGTTGATACAGTAGTCAACTTAACACTCAATTTATAATATGTCATTGTGATAACCGTTACATTTTTCACTTATAAATAAGTATTATTATATACCAGTATTGATATTGTATATATTGTAATATTAATGAGCGCCTCATAATCAACAGTTTTATTTTAAATGATTTACTAATATTCCCTGCGGAAAATGTTAGATAATATTTTACTAATATTCATATTAACACATTTTTCTCTTGCAGTAATAACGAGATTTTTTCTGTATTATAATGATAACTTAAATATGTATACTGACGGAAGGGGCGCGGAGGGAGGGGGCAGGATACAACAGAATTCATTCTCACGCGCGCTACAACACCCCCCTGCCCCCCCTCCTCCCTTCCGCGCGTCCGCCTGCAAAAAAAAACTATTAATATTTCTGAATTTCTGGTTTCTGATTTTACAGAAAATGCTGATGTATTAATAGCACTTATTGCAGTGGTGTGCTACAACACTAAGATATGACTAGGTACATTCAAGCGTCAAACTCAATCATCGAATTTGATTTAAGGGTCAGATTTCAGATTAGCGGTCAGATTTTAGATTAGTGGTCAGAATTCCGAGTCAAATTAGTTCAATTTAACGCTAACATTTCGCAAAATTATGCAGATTTTGCGGACGGATATAGCAGTCAAATTGAACTAATTTGAATTCTGACCACTAATCTGAAATCTGGCCGCTAATCTGAAATCTTGCCCTTAACTCAAATTCTATGACTGAGTTTGACACTTGAATGTACCCAGTAATAGGAAAAAAACTTCATTGTTCGTTTTCTCGCGGCGTGCTTAAACCCTTGCAGCTATAGCACGCCGCCCGCAGCGCGTCCAGCATATCTGGCAACAATCAGAAATCCATCATTCAGAACCTGCAACCATTTGCAAAATCAGAAATCAGAAATTCCGAATTGTTTTTTCTTTATTCTCTTTGTCAGAAGGACGGACGGACAGGCTGGATGAAAGGTGCACGGGAATTTTTTTATGTTCTCTTCGCGCGTTCCCCCCCCCCCCCCCCACTCCGCCTCGTACACCCTTCCTCTCGCCATCCCTCGTCCAACACTCTCCCCGCCCGGCCGTTCAAAATCCAATCTAGCAAACAGTACTCGCCAGAGAGTGCTGCAGTGTCACTCCGCGCTCACTCACTCGCTCACTCACCGCCCACTCACTACTCACTTGCTCTCACCTACTCACTCACTCACTCGCTCACTCCTTCACTCACTCCTGCATTCGCTCACTTGCTCACTTACTTAAATCACTTATTCACTCACTCAACCACTCATTCACGTATTCACTCACTTACTCACTTGCTCACTTACTCGCAGAAATCATAAAATCAGAACTCTGTTTTCTTCTGTTTTTGCAGGCGGACGGGAGGAAGGGGGGGGGGGGGGGGGCACTCGCGCCCGCACACACATACACATACACACATACACACATACATACTTACTTACATACACACACACACACACACACACACACACACACACGGGGCAAGGGACAAAACATTTTGTTTCTTCCTTCTCGCGCGCGTTGGCCCCCTCCCTTCTGCGCGAAAAAAAAAAAAAAAAAACTATTTCCAAATTAGGAAAAATTTTCGCTCTCTCGCGCGCTTCCCCCTCGCAGCTGTAGCACAACCCCTGCAGCCCGTGCAGCATGTCTTTGCCAAATCAGAATCAGCAAGTTGGAACTCTGTTTCTTTTTTTCCTGACGGACGGGCGGAAGGGGGGGGGGGGGGGGGGGAGGGGGAAGGGGGTGGCGGGGAGAGAAGGAGGGGGCAGGGGAAACTTGTTTTGTTCTTTTGCGCGCTTCCTTCTTGCTGCAACCCGTGCAGCATGCCTTTGCAAAATCAGAAATGAAAATTCGGAACTCTGTGTTTTTTCTTTTGGTTCCGGACGGACGTACGGGAAGGGGGCATAGGTAAAAAATTTGCTTCATTCTCGAGCTCGCTCCCCCCTCTCTCCCGCCCTCCATCAGGCCGGGGGGGGGGGGGGGGGGGGGTGGGAACCGATTTCCGAGTTTCTAATTTCTAACTTTGCAAACAACATGCTGCTGTAGCACGAGTTGCAGGCAGAGCCGCGAGCCCGCTCGCCAGAAATCTTTTTTGGCTCTTCCCCCACCCCTCCGCCTCGTACAAGCTCCCTCTCGCCCATCCCTCGTCCAACATTCTCGCGCCAGACACAAACTAACCTAGCTAACAGCCAGAGTGGGGTATGGTGCCACCCGCCGCTTATCACTCGCTCACCTACTCGCTCACCCACTCACTCACCTGCTCACTCACTCACCTGCTCACATATTTGCTCACACCCACTCACTTGCTCACTCACTCACTAACCACTCACTTGCTCACTCACTCACTCACGTACTCGCAGAAATCAAAAATTTGGAACTCTGTTTTTTTTTTTTTCCGGACGGACGGCGGAGGCGTGTGTGTGTGTGTGTGGTGGTGGGGGGGGGGGGGGGGGGAAAGGGAGGGTGCAGAGGACCAAAATTTTTTTTGTTTATTCATTCTCGCGCGCTTTGCCCCCCTCCCTTCCGCGCGTCCGTCTACGGGAAAAAACAAACAAAAAAAAAAATCCAATTTCTGGGATTTTGCAAACAGCATGCTGCCGTAGCACGGGTTGCAGGGGTGTGCTACAGCACCATGCTAAGGAAGCAATTGTTCGCTCTCTCGCGCGCTTCCCCGTTGCAGCTTCAGCACACTCCCTGCAGCCCGTGCAACATGTCTTTGCCAAATCAGATATCAGAAATTCGGAACTCTGTTTTTTTTTTTTCTTCTTTGTTTTCGGACGGACGGGCGGAAGGACGGGAGGGGGGGGGGGGGGGGGGGGGGGAAGGGGCAGGCGAAAGAATTTTTTGTGTTCTCTTGCGCGCCTTCTTTTTGCAGCTCTAGCGTACCCCCTGCAACCCATGCAGCATGTCTTGGCCAAATCAGAAATCAGAAATTCTAACTGTTTTTTTTTTCTTTTTCTCTGACAGACGGACGGGGGGGGGGGGGGGGGGCGAGAAGGATGGAGAAGGGGGGGGGGCATTTTTTTCATGGATTTTAGCAGGTTCCTGAGCCTCCCCCCTTCCCCTCCCTCCCGCCCGTCTATCAAGCGGGGGAAACAAACCGATTTCCGAGTTTCTGTTTTCTTACGTTGCAACATGCTGCTGTAGCACGAGTTGCAGGGGTGCTACAGCCGCGAGCCCCCTCGCCAAAAATCTTTTTCGCTCTGCCTCCACCCCTCCGCCTCGTACACGCTCCTTCCCGCCCATCCCTCGTCCAACACTCTCGCCGCCCGCCAGACAAAAACCAACCTAGCTTAACTGCCAGAGGGGGCTGTGGTGCCCCCCTGCCGCTCACTCACTCGCGCGCACCTACTCACTCACTTGCTCACTCACTTGCTCACTCACTTGCTCACTCACTCATTCACGCATTTGCTCACTCACTTGCTCACTCACTCACTTGCTCTCTTACTAACTCACCCACTCACTTGCTCACTTACTCACTTATTCACTCACTTGCTCACTCGTACTCGCAGAAGTGGGAAATTCGGAACTCTGTTTTGTTTTTTCTACTTTTTTCGGACATACGGCGGAAGGGGAGGGGGGTGGGGCGGAGGGAGGGGCAGGGGACCGAAAAACCTTGTTTCTTCATTCTCGCGCCTGTTGCCCCCTCCCTTTCGCGCGGGAAAAAACAACTGTTTCCGAAATTCTGTTTTCTGATAATGCAAACAAAACGTGCTGCTGTAGCACGGGTTGCAGGGGTGTGCTACAGCACCATGTTAAGGAAAAATTCTGCTCGCTTGCGCTCCCCCTTGCAGCTGTAGTACACCCTCTGCAGCCCGTGCAGCATGTCTTTGAAAATTCGGACCTTTTTTTTTCTTCTTCTTTTCCCCGGACGGACGGCGCGGAAAGGGGGGAGAGGGGTGAAAACTTTTTTTGTTCTCGCGCGCTTCCTTCTTGCAGCTGTAGTACACCCCCTGCAACCCGGGCAGCATGTCTTGCAAAATCAGAAATCAGAAATTCGGAACTCTGTTCCCCACCCCCCCCCCTCCCCTTTTCGGACAGACGGACCGGAGGGGGGCGGAGGGAGGGGGGCATGGACTTTTTTGTTTCATTCTCGAGCGCGCTTTCCCACCCACCCACCCCCCCCCCCCCCACCCCCTCCCCGCCCGTCCAGCAGGCAGTGAAAAAAAACCGATTTCCGGATTTCTGGCTTCTGATTTGCAAGCAACATGCTGCTGTAGCACGAATTGCAGGGGGCGCTACAGCCGCGATCCCCCTCGCCAGAAATATTTTTCGCTCTCCCCCCGAACCCTCCGCCTCGTACACGCTCCCTCTCGCCAATCCCTTGTCCAACACTCTCGCCGTCCGCCAACCTAGCTAAACAGCCAGAGGCCGCTTACTCACTCGCTCACCTACTCGCTCACCTACTCGCTCACTCACTCGCTCACCTGCTCACTCACCTGCTCACTCACTCGCTCACCTACTCGCTCACTCACTCGCTCACCTACTCACTCACCTGCTCACTCACTCGTTCACTCACTCACACATTCACTCACTCGCTTGCTGACTCATTAACTCACTCACTAACTCATTCACTCATTCACTCACTCACTCACTTGCTCACTCACTCACTTGCTCGCTCACTTGCTCACTCACGTACTCGCAGAAATCAGAAATTCGGAACTCCGTTTTTTTTCTTTCGGACGGACGGCGGAAGGGAGGGGGAGGGCGGGGCGGAGGGAGGGGGCAGGGGACAAAAGAAATTGTTTCTTCATGGTCGCGCGCGTTGCCCCACTCCCTTCCGCGCGGGAAAAAAATTCCGCATTTCTGATTTCTGATTTTGCAAATCACGTGCTGCTGTAGCACGGGTTGCAGGGGTTGTGCTACAGCACTATGCTAAGAAAAAAAATTATTCGTTCTTTCGCGCGCTTCCCCCTTGCAGCTGTAGCAACCCCCCTGCAGCCCGTGCAGCATGTCCTTGCCAAATCAGAAATCAGAAATTCGGAACTCTCCTTTTTTTTTCTTCTTTTTTTCCGGACGGACGGAGGGAAAGGGGGGCGTGAGAGGGAGGTGCCAGGGTAATTTTTTTTTTTGGTTCTCTCGCGCGCTTCCTGCTTGCAGCTTTTGCATAACCCCTGCAACCCGTGCAGCAATCCTTGCAAAATCAGAAACCAGACATTCGGAACTTTTTTTTTTTTTCCCGGACGGATGGACCGGGGGGGGGGGGGGGGCCGGAGGCAGGGAGGGGGAGAGGGGGGGGGGGGGAGAGGGAGGGAGCAGGGAATTTTTTTTTCTCTCGCGCGCTAACCCCTTTCCCCCTCCCTCTCGCCCGTCAGTCCGGAAAGAAAAAACCAATTTCTGACTTTCTGATTTCTGATTAAAAGGTTGCAGGGGAGCTACAGAAGAAAGTGCTGCCGGATTTGCTTTTTTTTTTTTCGTTTTGTCGCACCTTCCTGCTGGAGCTTGTCCTAAGGCTCCTTGTCTGTGCTATTACTACTCTACATGTTTCCATCTTCTTGGCAGTGCTTTCTCTTTCCTCCTTGCTTCTTCCTTCTTCGATTCCTTCCTCTGCCTTCCTTCTTCTTCCTCCTCCCTCCTCCTTCCTTCTTCCTTCCTGCTTCCTCCCTCCTTCTTCCTCCCTCCTCCCTCCGCAGCGGTTTACTCTCTATCATCCCCGTTGACCGAAGACACGGAGCCAAATGAATGATTGTCGGGGTTGCTGGGATCCCTTGTGGGCAATACTAGTAGTCTGGCACCTTGCAAAAGCCTACCAAAGGACGTGCGAAACTATTTGGAGCGTTAATACAAACACCAACACACCAACACACGCCCACGCACACACACACACACACACATAGGTACATAATACGTGCATACAAATACTTAATAAACACAAACACACGAACACACACATAATGCATATACACATACACACACACACAGACAAACACAAAGAAACATAACAAACGCACATGCACACACTCACGCTCACACACAGACTCACACACATACAAACATACACACAGAATACATGCATACAAACATAATACATACATGCACACATAAACACACACAAACACACACACACTCGCGCCCGCACACACACACACACACACACACACACACACACACACACACATAGACATACACATACATACATGCATACATACATGCTTACATACACACACACACACACACACACACAAAGATCAACACACACACACACACACACACACACACACATAGACGCACACCCTCGCCCCCACACAGACATATATACACACAAACTACATACATATGTACATACATGACATACATTACAGGTATGAACACATACATGCATATGACACATACATACATACACACAAACACAAACACAAACACACACTCACGCACACACATACACAAACACCAAATACACAGATACACACTCACGCACTACATACATACAAACTCATACACACAAGACATACATGCAAGACGTACATTCTGGTGTTATGTCTATACTTATTTCCATACAGTATTTCTTTTGTATGTATATGATGAGTGTTGGCGAAAACTTTGGGGTGGAAGAATAAGAATCCTAGTGACTCTTGTGGGCACTATGTCTGGCACTTAGACGAGGCCTACAAAGCAACAATGCGGTAACTTCTGGAAAGGTGCAGAAGGCGAATGGAAAAAAATTTTTGGGAAATTTTTGGCTGATTATCCGGGTGCTCAAGGTCAGACCTGGTGGCTGGCCTGGCTGGCCTCGCTGGTGGGCAAAAAACCTGCTTCTTATAATCTTGTCTACATGTGGATCTTCTGATTTCTCATTACAAATTTAATACTAATAGAGAAGTATTTTGTTTTAGTTGTTCTTGCCCAGAGCAATCAAGCTTGTTCTAAGTAAACAAGTCTGACTAAGTCGCGGTGAAATATAAGAAATCAGAAATTCAGAAACTTGTAATGAGAAATCAGATGTACATAGTACGTAGAATATGAGATCGGACCTATTACTATATTGAATATGGTGTAAATATGAACGTACATTAGTTGTGAGCAGATATGTGTTTAGCAGTGTTTTGAAAGAGGAAAAAGCGTTAGTGTCTTGAGTATGGCTCTCTCTCCTGTGCTTCTAATTTCGCTTTTGATTTCTCAAACGTATAGATTTCACTTCGCAATAGTAAAATATGTTACTAAAGCTCCATATTTACATAGGTATACACATACACACAGACTGACACACATAATAGTACATACGTACACATGCACACAAATACCAACACACACACACACACACACACACACACACCTACACACATAAACAGGCACATAACACGAACATACATTCAAATACATAAACACAAACACACCAAATACATACATAATACATACATACTTACATACACACAAAGACAAACACGAGGAAACACCATCACACGCACACACTCACGCTCACGCACACAGACACATACGCCAACACACATAATACATACATACACACATACACACAAAGACAAACACAAGGAAACACACCATCACACACACGCACACACTCACGCTCATGCACACAGACACACATACACACCAACACACATAATACATACATACAAACATACACAAACACAAACACAAACACACAAACACACACACACACACACACACACACACACAAAAGCGCGCGCCCGCACACGCACACACACCATGATACGAACACCAACACACAAACACACAAACATACATGCACACACGCGCTACACACACACACACACACACACACAGACGTACACAAAGACACACACACATGCACATACACGCACACCCTCGCCCGTACACGCATACAGACACACAATACATACATGCATGTGTACATACATAACATGCATGCATAATAGACATACACACATAATGCATACATACTTACATACACGCACAAACACAAACACACATTCACGCACACACAGACACAAAAACAAACACGCACACACACACACACACACACACTCTCTCACTACAAGACATACTGCAAGACATGTATGCAAGACATGCATGCAAGACATACATTCTGGTGTTATTGTTATGCATATACTCAATTGTATACAGTATTTCTCTTGTGTGTTTAGGTTTTTTTGGCTTGCTCTGTCGTAGCTATATTGAGAGTTGTGACTGTTGTTGGTTTTACAGCTGGGCGCGATGCTCAGGTATATTTTCTGACCTTACCGTGAGCCCCCTCCCTCTCTCCCTCTCACTTTCTCTCCCAACACACCTGCTGCCTACTTCGTTGCAATATAATATACAGAAGTTCACTTTTTTTTGAATGTCATGTTTCTTTTTTGTGGTGCTGAGCTGTAGCTGAACTCGTTTGGCTCCGTGTTTTCGGCCACAGTGCACATGTAACGAATCCGTGCTCAACAGTTTGACGCCAGACAGTTAACACTGTATGATCTGATTAATCTGTTTCTGGGTGTCGAAGCTTGACCAAATAGCATAAATTCTTCTTCTTTCTCTCTCCCTCTCTCTCTCTCTCTCTCTCTCTCTCTCTCTCTCTCTCTCGCTACACTTTTTTTTGCGCGTAAATTTGCAGGGTCAGCGGTTCCACGAAATTTTTCTTCGCTCGTCGTGGGATTTTGTTCTTTCTTTTCCCTCCTCGAAGTTCCCCGGGGGGGGGGGGAGGCATCTGAGCGGGAAATTCTTTTGTTGCCCCCCCCCCCAAAAAAAAATCGAGGAACATTTTTGTCTGCCCCCCCCCCCCGCCCGGCCTTCCCCAAAAAATCAAGTAACCATTTTTGTCTGCCCCCCCCCCCTCCCCCCCGGGGGGGGGGCCTTCCCCGGAAATCAGCGGGGAAATAATTTTTTGGCGGCCGAGGGTCTGAATTTTTTGCGCCCCCCCCCCCTCCCCCCCCCCCCCCCCCTTCCCCCCTCGGGGAATGGGAGAATTTGGGGGTCTGAATTTTTTGCGGCCCCCCCCCCCCTCCCTCCTCCCCCCCCTCCCCCCGGCCTTCACCCAACTTCGGGGGAAAACTTCCTTGGCGGCCGACGAGAATGTTTTGCTCTATCTGAAAAACCCAACGCACGCAAGATTCGGTAAAATTCCTTTCGCGCGAAATAGTTATGCACGGATAGGGCGCTAAATTCGACTTTTTCGCTCCCCCCTGACACCCCCCCCCCCCCCCCCGGGCCCTCCTCCAAAAATCAAGGAACAAATTTTTCTGCCCCCCCCTCCCCCCCCCCCCCCCCCCCGGGCCCTCCACCAAAAATCAAGGAACAAATCTTTCTGCCCCCCCCCCCCCCGGCCCTCCCCAAAAAATGAAGGAACAAAATTTTCTGCACCCCCCCCCCCGGCCCTCCCCAAAAAATCAAGGAGAAAAATTTGGAGGCCGAGGACGAATATTTTTTTTTTTCTTCTATGGTCGGGGTCACAAATCCAAACATCCCAATCCACGCAAGATTCGGTTGAATTCCTTCACGCCAAACAGTCCGTTGCGCACGACCAGCTCGTCTAAGTCGCCGGGTCAGCGGCCAAACGATATTTTCTTCTTCGCTCTTCGTGATTTTTTTTCCCCTTACACCATCTCCCCCCACCCCTCGGGAAATGGGAGAATTCGGGGGTCTGAGTTTTTTCGGCCCCCCTCCCCCCTCCAACCCCCAACGGCCTTCTTCCGAAAATCGGGGAAACAAATTTTTCTCTCCCCCCCCCCCCCCCCCCGGCCTTCGCCCAACTTCGGGGGAAAACTTCCTTGGCGGCCGTGAGAATTTTTGTTTTATCTGAAAAACCCAACGCACGCAAGATTCGGTCAAAGTCCTTTCGCGCGAAATAGTTATGCAAGGATAGGGCGCTGAATTCGACTGGTTAGCGACCAAACAATTTCTTGCGCTCGTGGTGGTTTTTTTTTCTCTCTGCTACCATTCGCCTTAGTCAAATCTGGCAATATTAGCAGTACTTTGTTTGTAATAATTACTTCTGTCATATTTAAGCGAACTATGAAAAAAAAACCGCTCATCAATAACGTCAAAGGTCATTTTAATCAACCATTAAGTGGGTGCATCCTGGCTCGCGCTGACGATTTTATTTTTTGATAACATAACTCACTTCCCGCTAAGATTTTACCTCCGTACCTTGACGTATCGATAGAGCATGTCTTGAAATATTAATATCCAACTTATTTCAGTATTACTACGTTGAGAAATAATGATTTTATTCAGTTTGAAAAACACTGCCACATTTGTGGCCATGACTAGGATCCTCGCGTTCAACTGGCACCTATTTTTGATATATAACATAACTAATTCACTTCCCGATAACTTGAGATTTTACCTCCGTACCTTGACATATCGATATGAATAGACTTCACTGAGCATGTCTTGAAATATTAACATCAAGCTTATTTCAGTATTATTACGTTGAGAAATGATGATCATGTTTTATTCAGTTTCAAAAACACTGCCACAATTATGGCAATGATCCACAAATGTGGCGCTCGCCCGGTTAAGGGCTAAAGTTATTACCTACCCTGGTTCTCAATATTAATACAAGTTACAGTTGAATTGCACTAATTTGACTCATGATTCTGATTCAATGTGAATTTGATTGTTGACTTTGACACTTAATATCCTAAGTTGTATTAGTAATACTTCCTGGCTCCGGCAACAAATTTTCATAGCATGATTACTTTCCAGAACATTTTCCACTTGACAGTGACCAACTTCAAAAATTTATTTAAAATATCTTTGCTTTTCACTGAAATTTTTTAACTATCGCATTCTTTGACGTCATTTTTATCAAGATCTCCTGGAACTCTGTTGTTTCTTCTTTCTTTTCTTTCGGACGGACGGACCGGGGGGGAGGGGGGGGGGGGGGCGGGGGCGGGTGCGGGGTGCTACAGCCGACTAACCGACTTACCTGCATGCTGCGTCTCGTCTTGTGCCACTGGTAGTCGTGGTCTCCGACGTCAGCCATAGCGATGGAAGGAGTAGCTGTAGCGGGGTATTTGCAAAGCCTGGCACAGTTGACAAACAAAATTATGAACAATACACTGTGGCAGAACATGTTTTTTTCTTCAGATACTTGCAGTGCGTGAGTG
>WBZZ01004017.1:15000-52500 GCA_019918135.1 Paulinella micropora
CCCCCCCCCCCCTCCCTGGCTTCTCCAAAAAAATCATAGAACGCATTTTTCAGGCCCCCCTCCCGACCTTCAGACTTTCACCAAAAATCCTCCTTTTTGTTTCTTTCTTTTGCATCCCCAAAATTCCACCGGGGAAATCACGGGGGGGGGGGGGAGGAAAATTCTTTTCAGAAATCATAGAAAGCATTTTTCAGGCCCCCCTCCCGACCTTCCAGACTTTCACCAAAATCAACAAACAATCTCCCCCCCCCCCCCCCCAGTGAACAAATTTGACAATGTGGGTCTGCTTTTTATCCGCGGCCCCCCCTTGCCTTTGTGCCTTTGTCGGGACCGTTTCGTCATTTCGCGCAACCCAATGTTGGCATCAATGGGAGGTTTTTGGTTCGGCCCCCCCGTACATTGCGAAAAATACAATGTTGCCAACATTGTACAAATGTTGCCAGCAAAAAAGCCGCCGGCCCCCACTCATTTTGGGATAAATATTTGCCGATAGGGCAGCCGGAACAGTGGTCTGAAAAGTCGTCTTAGTGCCCCTCCAAATTGTACCGCAATAATCGGTCTAGGTGGGGTGCACAAGATTGCGGGTCATTAAAGCACATTCTATGCAAGAACAAGAACCTGCGGGCATCTGTGACGAAATGTGGGCATGCAAACCCTTTGGAATTTCCATATTGGTGGTGATGCCTCGTAGAGGCATCTTGCTCCAATCACTTTTTGTTTCTACCAAGAAAAGCAAGCAAGATTTTCACAAGGTCGGTTGTCGTCGTCGTTGTTGTTTGTTGTTGGTTGTTGTTGTTGTTGTCGAGTTGTTGTTGCTGTTGTTGTTGCTGTTGTTGCTGTTCTTGTTGCTGTTGTTGTTGTTGTTGTTGTTGTTGTTAGTTGTCGCTGTTGTTGTTGTTGTTGTTGTTGTTGAGTTGGCAATTGCTGCTACTGCCGCTGCTGCCTAGCGCTGCTGCTTCTGTTGCTGCAAAAGCAGCATCTGCTGCTACTGCTGCGCCTACCAGTACCTACCTGCCTACCTACTTGCCAGCCTACCTAATACCTACCTATCTGCCTACCTACCTACCTGCCAGCTACGTATACCTACCCGCCCTCTTACCTACCTGCCTGCCTGCCTACCTGCCTTCCTACCTGCATTCCTTCCTACCTGCGTACATACCAGGGGGGAGGGGGGGGGGGGGGGGGGGAAGGCGTGGTTGCAGGAGGGGGGCCGTGGTTGTAGGAGTGGGGGGGGGGGGGGGGGCGAGGTTGGAGGGGGGGCCGTGGTTGTAGGGGGGGGGGGGAAGGGGGGGGGGGGGGGGGGGCCGGGGGTGGTCGTGGGGGGGAGGGAGCACTCACTTTGGTCTTCTGCATTTTTGGAGTTTGTGCGTGTCTGGGTTCTGGGAAGACTATTTTTTCTGTAAATTCCCGATGTTTTCTTGCCTGCGTACCTACCTATGTGTCTACCCACCTACGTGCATACCTATCTACCTGCCTACCTACATACCAGCTTACCTACCTACCTACCTACCTGCCTACATACCTACCTGCGCCTGCCTACCTACCTGCTTACCTGCCTGCCTGCCTACCTGCCTGCCTACCTACCTACCCACCAGGCATGCAGTGGCACCCGCCGTTTTTGATTTCTCCTGCGCTCCTTGCCCTTTTTGCTATCCGCCTGCTCCTGCCTGGCCTTGCTACTACACACGTCGCTGGATGGCAGGTGGTAGTCCGTGTCGCTGGATTGATATGGGAGAGTTGATTGACTCTGGGGTTGGAGGGAAAGTCGACCCATGGACGAACGAGGATGGGCCTGACTTTCCTCTCGACGCATCCGGGCCGGGGCAAGGTAGACCTCAAGCAACCTGCCTGATTTGCTTTGGGGGAGGGAGAAGGGGGTTGGAGGAAGGGAGGATAGAGGGAAGGAGGCAGGGGAACGATGGGCGCCCGCCCGAGAGAAAAAAATTTGGGATGGAAGCGGAGGAGGGGGGGGGGGGAGGAAAGGAAATAAAATGTGTGATGAGAGAAAGGAGGGGAGGTGTGGCGGGGGCCAAAAATAAAAATGTTGCGGCACTGGGAAGGAGGAGGGGGAACAGTAGAAGGGATAGGGAAGATAGGAGCTCGCGTTGAAAAAGAAAGTTTTTCTTGAATACTATTATAATAGTACTCTGTTGGCACAAACAAGATCACAAAAGGAACGAAACGTGCAGGTGTATGTGTAGGAAAGCTGTAGTTGTCAGACGTGTAGGAAAGGTGCAGGAGAGTTGTAGTTGTAGGTATACGCGAAGGAGAGGTGGAGATAGAGGTGTAGGAGTGTAGGTGTAGGTGTAGGAGTGGAAGGGGTCCGGAAACAAATATGATCGACTGGAGAGCAAGGTAAAGGGGGGGGGGGGGGGGTGGTATTTGAGGAGGTGAGGATGGAGGGAAGGATGCGATGGGCACCCGCCAGAGGCAAAAATGTTGTAAGAGAAACGGGAGGGAGTGGGTTGTGAGAAGGGAGAAAAGGAAATAAAATGTATGACGAGAGAACGGAAGGGGGGGGGGGGGGATAAAAATGCGCTGCACTGGGAATAGAGGAGGGGGGACAACGGAAGGGAAAGGGAAGATAGGAACTCGCGTAGGAAAAGAAAGTTTGTTTTAATACTAATATAGTAGTACTGCTGTGTTGGACGGCACAGGGCGGCACAAGCGCCACATATACCATCGTGCTGCATGTCTGTCTATATAGCTTTTCCAAGAGGAAGCGTTGATCTTTCGTTTCCGCAGGTGTTCATGGTGGACCAGGACGGCCCCTCTTCATCAGGTAGGAGAGAGAAAAGGCCGCAAGCTTCATTTTACGGTGCATTTCAGAAACGCACGATACCTGTGGGCACAGGGTAAAGGCAAGCAACAACAACAACAAGAATAGCAACAAAAGAGGAAAGTTTGGGGGAACAGGGAGGAAACGACCATGGAACTTTTTCCGCTGTATAATGATGGCTCCTGCGTCTTTGGATGGTAGGCGGTGGTCGGCGGCGCATTGATATCGAGCAGTTGCTCAACTCAGAGGCTGAAGGGGGAAAAGTGCCCTGGACGCAGCAAGATGATTTCGGTCGCTCTATGGCAGCAGCTCCCATACTCTCGGACATGGACAACGGTGAGTTGCTGTCATTCCACCTTTGCATTTCATGCCTCTGAATATACCTTGCTCTGTACAGGACGCACACGCCTTGAGATGGACACGGAAGCTCCTACTGAGCGTTCTGCAGGCCTCAAAAGGGTCACTTTCTTTGTGTCTTTCTGTATGTCATTCTATCTTGCGTTCCCTATTATTGTAGAATCGTCAGGATTTGGACGAGAAGCACTGTGGTGGGAGAAAGCAACCTACGATGCCAGATCCACAACGTGGCGACAAACCAGCAGCACGGGTAAACGCTACCATTAAAGTCAGCTTTACAGTCCCGCCTGGTATGGGTTTGTGCAGCTCACCATGGAGAAGAAACCAAACGGGTTTCTAAAGCTGACAAGGGAAAAAAGAGGTACTCCTCATAATATTATTTAATACTTTTATCTTCGCCCTTGGCCTTAGTTTACACGTACTTTTATCTTCGCGCTTGGCAAGACTTCGGGTGCCAGCGACATAAGCCCGTCGCCCAATTGATTCCCTCACACTAGTCTGTACCAATCTGCAAATTGCATGCTACCAGGAGGCAGTCGCAGGACCCAGGGGTTGGGCTTCCTGCAATCAGCGCACACTGGGTTTGAGAAGCTGCTTGCTTTGTGGCACCCGTTGCACTCCCACGCCTGCAGCGGGCATTCTTTTTGTGGTAGCATCTGCCTAACCGGGGTCCGGGGCTAGGCGGGGCCGGCTCTCGGTCTGCACCGGCTTGTAACCCGTGCTAATATTGTACGTGTGCCCGCTGCATGCGCGCGTCTCGGAAGTTTGCTTTACATAGTATGCGTCATCAATCAATTTTGACTCTTGACCTTTGTCATGAAGCGCCCCACCCCCCTCCCCCCCCCCCCCCCCCCCCGCCTCCCCCCTCCCCTTCTGCCGCGCGGCGGGGGAAGACGAAAAAGCTCGCGTTACTGGCGTGCTCTGCCCCTCCCTCCCTCCCTCCCGATTTTCACTCGCTCCCAACTTACCAGACAGCCTGCCCCTCCCTCCCGCTGGCCACCAAATTGAGTTGAGCGCAGGGGAGAGGGGGGGGGGGGGGAAACGGGAGCGACTAAAATTTTTTTTGCGGTCATGCGGGCAGAAATAACATTTTTTCCTTCGCTCCCACCTAATGTGTAACGAGAGAAAGGAAAGGGAGAGGAAATAAAAAATGCGTGACAGAGGAACGGGGGGGGGGGGGGGGGGGAGGAACAGGAGCTCGCGAGGTGCACCCTGCTGCAAGTCTATGTATCCAGCTTTTCCAAGAGGAAGCGTTGATCTTTCGTTTCTGCGCTGTCGCACCTGCTGCTGTGCCTCTAATTATACATATTCACGATATTGGAAAATACTTGCTACGTAGGTGGTAGCGCCATGCAGCAGCAATCGAAATGTGTTGGTCTGCCCTCTCCCTTTCTAATTTCTCTACTCACCACGGTCCTTATTTTTAGCTGGCAGTGGTGGGCGCAAGCGGCGTCTTCTGTCTCCAGACTCAGAGGGGGAAAAGATTGAGTGGGATGAGTTCTCAGACGACGAGTCTGAGTCTATCAAGGAAGCGCATTGCGCAGATTCTTCACGGCGTCGCGCAAATCCCTACCCGGAGTGGACGTCGAAATTGCGCGCGCGGAACGCGCCGCAGTCACCCAAGAATGGTAAGCGGAAGTGTTTATGTTGGGGTCAGGGTTAGGCGGGAGTGCTTCTATTGTATTGTCCATCCTTGCACTCAATCCGTTTGTCCTTCCTGCAACTTAGGCGGCAGCATCTCCGTGTTTGTCAGCGTACCGGGCTCTAGAATCATTAGCTTGTGCATGGACCCATCAGACTCGATTGGAGTCTTGCAAAAAGCTATCGAGGAGGAGGCCATCCCCGTGGATAAACAATTCCTCGTCTTCAATGGAAGACCCCTTGAAGAAGGAACGTTGACAAAGTATGGAGTCGGGAACGATAGTGTAATTCAGTTATATCCCTACCTACCCGGCGGCGGGTCCGACATAGCCGAACAGGAAACCAAAAGCAAGCGCGCGGATAGCGCCACGCTGGAAGATGGTAAAAGCCATGCTACCAGACTCAGAGGGGTGGGTGGGTGGGGGGCAGGGGGGGGGGGGGGGCACGCTATCTCAACTGTATTTACTTTCCACAACAAAAGCACATTGAATAATATATTCGCAGGTGCTACCGCTCCAGAAAGCATGGCATTTAACTTGATCGAGAAGATCAGGACGGGTTTGAAGCTACCCGCGCAAGCCAAGGTACAGTCGAAACTCCAGCCGGCTTGTTTGCTTTTGCCAAGCTCGGCGCAGGAAGCTTTACAATCATGCCTTGTTGTGCCGGCGCAGGTGGTTACACAAGACATCACGCCGAATAGCCAAGGCATGGTTTTAAAGCTTTCCATCACGTTCCAGGAGGAGCACAGCTGTGTGCATCAGAAGCTGGTTCCGCTAGGCCAGCAACACAAAAGCAGCGATGGTGCTGGTGCGACAGTTACAAGCGGAGGTGATGTCCTCCTCACTTGTTATAGTCCTGCCTGCTTTACAAACGGTAAGGAAAGGAAGGTCTTTACTTTGGACAAGGAGACCAACGCAAAGATTGGCGCTATCTGTGCGCCCTGGTGCTCGGCCCCCCCGTCCCCCCCGTCCCCCGCGAAGAAGCGCCAAAAGGTGGCAGAACCCTTGCACACAGGGGCCAGCAGTTCCTGTGATCAGACACCCCCACCTCCCGAGAATCCCGAGCCCCCATTGGATGCGAAGGCGTACCAAAGACAATTGCTTCAGCCAGATGTAAGTATTTCCTTGCCCGAGCTTGACGGCTGCAAGTACAAGGACCTAATGTACAAATTAGCTCTTCGTTTTTCGCTCCCGGACACAGCAACCCTCAATTGGAACAAGTATGGGAGTGACGTGCCGAGGGAGACGGATCTTTACGTGCACCCTGGTATGTTTTGCGATGGCTTCGGGTTACGATACCTGAAGAGTCAGGAAGACCTAAAGGGAAAATCAGCTTCAGAGGATATCGAAGATGCCAAGGTGGCGATTGCGGCTGGATTCGGCAAGGCTTGCCGTAAGCTAGGGCTAAGCGATGTGGCTCTGCAAATTGAACGCAAGCACGGTTTGAGTCGTCCAAATGAAAGCGACCGGGCTCTCGAGCCGTCGGCTGATTTCAAGCAGGATTTGAGAATCAAAAACGTGCCCAACGCGACTCAGCACGAGGACAAGGTTGTCTTTGCAAGTCTGCGCCAGATGGCGCCGATGTGGAGGAGGGAAAAAATCTATATCCAAAGTGTTGATTACACAATGCAGCCGGGTTTTTCCCTTAATTGTTTTCTCGAACGCCTTCAGAGAGAAGGCTTCAAGATAGAGCATGCACCTTACGGTTACAATGATGTTCCTGAAAACTACAGTAATTCAACAAGAAAGAGGAATGGAACGGATATGGAGCTGGGTGATACCCTTTATCTGGTCCGAAGAAGGGAAGAGGCGAACGGCCTCCACTGCTTTACCTTTCGGCTTTGGTGGCGTGGATGCAAAGTGGAGCCGAAAATATATGGAAAAGATATCAACATGTTTGAGGTGGAATCTGTCATAAAAAATGTAGGACATCGCCTGCAAGATTTCGTCTTCAGCACAAACCCACGCGTCCGAGCTGCTTTTAAGGACCAGCGCATGAGGGACTGTGGGATTGGGCGCATCGAAATCCGAGTCTTTGGCCCAGCAGTCGCGCCCTTAGACGACGTACGTGCTCTGTTTCACCAGATCCTCTCTAGGTTCAAGCCCGCGTTGGTGTACCATACCTCAGTGCGCGCGAAGATGGAAGCGTACTCGGAAATCCTGACCAAAACGCTCTTCCTCTGGGATCCACTGGCTGGCCCGGTGCACATGTTCTCTGTAAACTCAATCACCAGAAAAGTGGCAGGTCATTCGATCGACCTATACAAGGCCTATAACACACCTGCGCAAGCCTTGAAAATGATGCAGCTTACGAGCCCCAATGGCGATATTTTCTTAGCTTTGGTTACTTACACGTTGCATGACAAAGAAAGGACCAAAACAGTAACTGTGGAACTCAAGGAAGCAGTTGAGCTAATACAGGGCAACATGCCCAGGAACGAAGGAGACTTCAAGAAGCTCCCGTTAGTTAGGCGGTTTGCTGAGGCTTTTCCCGATCAAGATGAGACTTTCCTTTCTCGTGTTCAGGTGCACTGCGCTTGTTACAGCAGAGAGCTGCCTGCTCCGTCGATCCTTGCTTTCAATGGACACTGCGGCATAAACAAAGTTTTAACAGACCGCGTGGCAAGAGCTGAGTTTAAGCAAGGCAGATCACTCGTTGCAGAAGAAGAGCTGTGCACCGATTGGATGCGGACCAAAGACAAGCTTGTCAACTACGACCCTATTGTTATCGCATCTGATGCTCAACGCGAGGAATACAATCCCAAGTGGTTTGAAGTTGGCTTGGCAAAGGAAAAATCGCCGTTAAAAGCATTGGTGAAACAGTTCCAAGCGCAGGGGAACAAAGTGCAGTGGTTAACTTGCGCCGACACCCGCCTGCCGCCCAAGAGCCACAGGGAGCGATCGAGAGAAATCTTAAGTCTTCCCCCAAGCAGCTATCCCATCATGGGTTATCGAGAAGGAACGTGGTCTGGCTTGAACCTTGGGTTTGTATTACTACACACAACAAACAACGCGATGAAGTCGTTGCGCGGCTTGTTTCGTGCAGACTTGCATGTTGTTCTCAGATTGCGAAGAGAAGGTGTTCGAGAGATATCTGTGTATCATCAACAAGGCGAGTCTGTTCTACACAGGTTCTGGATTTTTGGAGCCGTGAACATGAAACTGGCCGCTGGACAGAGCATATGCGTCTTCGGGCCATCTACAGGCAGTTGTGCCATCAAAGGGCAGCCCACCATTGCCAACGCGATTTCTGTAACCCGGAATGATGAGTGGGCAGCAATCCTATTTTATACCCATTTACGAGAGCACAAGAAAAACGGCGCGAGCGCTGTTGTGCTGGTTCGAAACCATCCAGACAAACCAATCAGGCTCAACGACAGAAATGCCAAGATGCTGAGAAAGGCAGAAGATGATTATCCCGGTGGGTTTTGCGCCTGGGTGAAGCCGATTTTTAACAAGAGCAAGAGCAGAAAATTGATGAAGAGAGACGCCCCTACCAACGTGGAGTTGGACCTGAAGATTGAGCCTCCGAACAGTAGCCGCGCTGGCTCCAGCCAGGTGGAACTGGCTGCGGCACACCCAACTTCTTCTTCTTCTTCTTCTTCTTCTTCTTCTTCTTCTTCTTCTTCTTCTTCTTCTTCTTCTTCTTCTTCCTTCTCCTCTTTGTCTTCTTTTTCCCCTTCCACATCTGTGCAACGGGAAGAGGCAATCATGGCTACTCAGAGCGAAAGCGCAAATCGTCCTGTTGGCTGGCCCAGCTCAGGCGCTGGGCCCAAGCCAGCATGGCTGCAGAACCTTGCTGCCAAAAGTTGCAATATGCCTAGGCCAAGCTCTGTCTTGGAAAATATGCGTGCCCAACCCGCAGAATTTGCCAACGCTGACACTTTCACCTTCCTGCTTAAGGTGATTGCGGCAAGCGTCCCAGAAGTTAAGGTTATTGATTGTCTGGACATGCAAGCACTTTGCCACGAAGAAGCAGTGGGAGGATGGAGAAGCCAAGCTGCACAAAAAATTCAAACAAAAATTCCAGCACATCAGGATTTGGGGTTTTTCTTGTCTGGAATCAACGATGGGTTTGGGGGAGGCATTTTGGAGCATACTGGTTATGGAATGGATGCTGGAGCACATTGGAGCACCATGATCTTGGTTCCCCGGCAGAAGAAAGCCACTCTGCTGGCCATAAACACTCTGCAAGAATCTTCCCGAATCAGTCAAGCGTTGGTTGCCGCTGCCACCCGTGTGAGAAACAACCTGCAGAGGATACTGACGTTGGGCAAGGGCGGAGGAGTTGAAATCCAGCTAAAGGTTATCCATTGCTGCGAACAACGCGAGGGTTGGGAATGCGCTTACCAGTCCTCTGCTATCGCTGCATATCTCCTGCTCCAACCTCGGCGAGTACATCTCAACTTGGCTCTCCACCCGCAGGCAATTTTGAATACGATCGCAGCACGGTTAACAGAGGAAATTGGCGACGCAAACATTGGGCCTGCTTTTCGTGCTCGCATACTTGCGTCCCTGGTGAAACATTGACAAGAGAAGCGATAAATGCAAGTCAGGCAGCGGGCTGTTGCCCGCGAACACACAGGACCCGCGATAGTAGCTGAAATAGAAGCTAGAGTTTCTGCAGTGCAACAGGAGTGGAGCAGGGATTATATGGAAAACAGAACTAAAGCTACTGCAGGCTCCTGCGCGTACTCCTGCCTGCATGACTCAGTGAGTATTAATATTTTGCTCGCTTGTTTTCTGCCTACCTGCTCGCCTGCCTGCAATCTACGCGCGTGCTCCTGCCGGTTACTCCTAGAAGCAAAGCTCAGTGCTACTACCGCCGCTTAGGACAGAAATCGGCAGTTGCAACAACGCTGTATCTATACATAATAAGAATCATGTTATGAATATTAAAACTAGTCAGTGAGCATCGGAATATATTTTAATAATCAAGGAGTATGCAAATATTAAGATGAATCAGGTCCGTCCCCTGTCATAAATTTACAATAAATATTATCGATAGGCCTGAACAATTTAGGTCCGGCCGTGCTACTACCACAGGTCCCTAAAACAGCAGGTTTGCTCTCCCTCTATTACGACCACAGGTCCCTAAAACATCAGGTTTGCTCTCCCTCTTGACAGCGCGGCCTTCGTCGACCACACACTGTTGGCAGAGTCTGAGGCGTTGTCGCACTACCCAGGCACACAGCTCTTGGTGTTTGCGAGCGCTGCCCGGACCAGCGCGGACGGATTCCGCTTCATGCGCCAAGTGCTGCGGGATTGTCTCGTGCGCTGTCGGCCGGTCGCCAAGGTGATCGTGCCGAACTGCGGCGGCGCGCTGATCGAGCCCGTCTTTCCTGGCAGCCTGCTGGGCGCGGTTAGGTGCGCGCTAGAGACCATCTACCGTGAGTGCCAGGGCGGAGGTGCGCCGGTGCCGGCCTTCAGTTTGCACTACTACCTGTTCGGCCTGGGCTGCGACGCGCACGCGCCCCCGATCACGGCGGCCCTGAACCTCTTGAACTTTCACGACCGCTACCCTCGGTCGCGCGGCCGCTTCGATGACAATCTGGCCGAACACTTTTACCAGCGTTACTTGGCGACCCGCGTCGCACCGGGACCCGCGCTAGCTGGGTGGGCCGCGGCTTACGAGTTGCTGTGCAATAACAGTTGCGAGAATTCATGGTGGTGGATTTACTTTAATGTCTATATTTGCGGTCAGCCCGAATACGCCCGGTTGTTGTTAGCTAATACCAACGGGCAGGGTGAAGAGGCGCTGGAGGAGTTCGATCACGAATTTCTGGGTATCTCGAACCCGGAACGCGCCATGATGGCACGCAAGCTGCTGGCCAGCTGTTACATGATTGATTTTCTGTAGCACAAAGTTAAAAAAAACCACGTTTTATATTTGTTGGTGGAATTTCGGTGGCACTGAATAAGGTCGGGCTTATCGTGAAATTTTATCGTCACCAGCCGCAAATTGCGGTCTGTTGAGATTTGGCAACAACTTCGCCGGGTCCTGAACAGCAAAAATTTTTTTTCGAGGTCAAACAGGCACTGACGAATTTAAGATTGTCTTTTTTTAGGGAAGCGACGGCGGGCGGGGAAAATTATTATCAGTTTAATTTTTTCCCCGCCCGCCAATGTTTCCCTCAAAAAAAGACACTCTTCAATTTGCGCTTGCCGAAATGTCCTTTTGCTCAAAAAAAATTGGTTGAGATTCGCAAATTGCGGTAAACTTGTTTGTTTCTTCTGTAGCCGCAAATTGCGGTCTGTTGAAATTTGGCAACAACTTCGCCGGGTCCTGAACAGCAAAAATTTTTTTTCGAGGTCAAACAGGCACTGACATTGTCTTTTTTTAGGGAAGCGACGGCGGGCGGGGAAAATTATTATCAGTTTAATTTTTTCCCCGCCCGCCAATGTTTCCCTAAAAAAAAGACACTCTTCAATTTGCGCTTGCCGAAATGTCCATTTGCTCAAAAAAAATTGGTTGAGATTCGCAAATTGCGGTAAACTTGTTTGTTTCTTCTGTAGCCGCAAATTGCGGTCTGTTGAAATTTGGCAACAACTTCGCCGGGTCCTGAACAGCAAAAATTTTTTTTCGAGGTCAAACAGGCACTGACGAATTTAAGATTGTCTTTTTTTAGGGAAGCGACGGCGGGCGGGGAAAATTATTATCAGTTTAATTTTTTCCCCGCCCGCCAATGTTTCCCTCAAAAAAAGACACTCTTCAATTTGCGCTTGCCGAAATGTCCTTTTGCTCAAAAAAAATTGGTTGAGATTCGCAAATTGCGGTAAACTTGTTTGTTTCTTCTGTAGCCGCAAATTGCGAGCTTTGGAAATTTGGCAACAACTTCGTCGGGTCCTGAACAGCAAAAATTTTTTTTCGAGGTCAAAAAGGGACTGACGAATTTAAGATTGTCTTTTTTCAGGGAAGCGACGGCGGGCGGGGAAAATTATTATCAGTTTAATTTTTTCCCCGCCCGCCAATGTTTCCCTCAAAAAAAGACACTCTTCAATTTGTGATTGCTGAAATATCCTTTTGCTCAAAAAAATTAGCTGAGATTCGTAAATTGCGATAAAATTGTACTTGCTCTTGTCATTAGCCCCCAGAGCAATTATTGCCACAGAAATCAGGTGGCAGGATTTTGGAATTTTAGCAAAATGGAACATACGCTAAAAAAAATCTGACACTAGATACCACAAAAGTCAGGTAGCAGGATTTTGGATTTTTTTTTCGAGGGTAGGGAAAATCAAGCTAAAAAATTCACACCAGATGCCACAAAAGTCAGGTAGCAGGATTTTGGATTTTTTTTCGAGGGTAGGGAAAATCAAGCTAAAAAATTCACACCAGATGCCACAAAAGTCAGGTGCTAGGATCTTTATTTTTCCAAAGGCAGGGAAAAATAAAGATCCTAGCACCTGACACCACAAAAATCAGGTGATAAAAAAATCCTGAGCACCTTAAAAATCCTTTCCATTTGCCAACGCCAAAACCAGTCGATAGCAAAAAACTTTTTTTTCTGGGACCTCTCGCTGAGGGAGAGGGAGAAGAAAGGTAGAAAAAAAAAACAGACAGTTTTTTCTCAGCCACGAGCCACTCTTTCTAATTTTAAAACCACGACCTTTCCAGAACGCCTTACTTTCTCTTACCTTCTCCGAAAAAAAAACTACATGAAGTCATGGCCCGTAGCGCTGCTGTTCTGGCACTTGGCCGAAGCCGTCTGTGTGATTGAGCCCTTCGACCGGCACCATAAAGTCTACCAAGGAATTAAGTGCCAAGGTGTTCTGCCTTGCGACAAAAAGTGGCATTCCTTGGCCAACGTTAGCGCAGATGGCCCTTATCGCCACTCTGTATTAATCCACCAAGACAATTCTGGGTCCGAGAACATTACGTCTAAATTCGTGGACAGTGACTTGCGGAAAACCAAGAGAGCGCCCTTTACCATCCAGCTCAAATGTAAAAAAGAAGCTGCCGCGCTGCACGACACAGTGTCTTACGACGAGGTCTTCAGATTGGTCTTTGATCGCAGATCTGCTTACGAAGGCCTCATAGCCTGCGGGGTTATTGCGGGTCTCTTAGTAGTGGTACCCTGGATGCTCGAATGTTGTTGTACGGGCTGCCTGACGTACAAAAAAAATTGCTGTCTTCTGTACGGCCTTGTACTCCTCGCGTTCGGCCTCGCCGCGATCATTCTAGGAGCGACCGCCCGCCGGCGCCAGGTTGGTGCCGTGTTTGTGAATCTCTAGATATTAAAAAAATCTTCTTTTTTTATTCGCAAGGCTGTGCACACAGACCGTCGTCTCTAGCAAGTCTGGTAGCTGGCTTTTTAATCTTGGGGATACAGATCTCTTCACTCTCGCTCTTTTTCCTCTAGTTTGGTTTTGAGAGCTGTGGTCCTACGCGGGCACCCACACGTTGTAGCACCGTTTGCCCGTACAGATCCGCACTAGCGTGGGCGAGCCGGTGCAGCCGTCTAGGTCAATCATATCTTGGCGGCCAGTGCGGATAGTCGTGGCGGGGGGCAGCCTGGGCAAACCCAGCTGCCGCAGCCGCAACACCGAAAGCGTTGCGTCGGTGTTAATGAACAATTCTTCGCTGACTTCTAGGTTAGCGCGACGCAGGACGGTTGCCTCCGAGGTCCGCAGCTCCAGTTTGTTGACCACGACACGGCCCCCGAAGACCTCGCGCTGCCAGCCAGGGGGTAACTGCACCAATAAAGACAAGATCCGGCCCTTGTCCAGCATCACCGGCGCTGCACCAGGAGCGTACTGCAGCGACAAATGTAAGGATGACCAGGTCTCGCCCAACCAAACAATTCGCGGACAACACACTAAGGCCAGCGAGTTCAGCCGCGGCCCCAACGACAACGGTTCGCTGGCCGTGCTAGCCAGAGCCGGGCAGTAGCTCAACAACAGCTGTTCCAGCGCTATTATGTGCTGAAACCGCCGCAGCGCCTGGCAAGTGAACGCGCACAGCGACCCCACCGCCACGCCAGCGGTGGACAGCGGCCAGCCCTCCACCGCCGTGAGGCAGGGCAGTTCCAGCAGCCTGAGCGATCTCAACAGGCCCGACGACGACCGCACCCGCAGCTCGCTGACGTAAGGGGACCGCTCCAGCGTCAGTTCGAAGCCTTCGGTCTGGTGGGACCAGACGTACAGCACGGTGCCCGGCTGCCAGTGGCAGCCGACGATCGCCAGCGAGCGCACGGACTCCGAGAGCTCGACCCAGGCCAGCGGCGTGCCGAAGACTGACAAGGAGTCCGCCTGTGTGTGCCAGACCAACTTGCGCAGTGTCCGGACGTTCCTCACGACGACGTGCGCAGGCCGTGCCGTGCCTCCTGTCACCGTGAGCTCGCGCAGCACAGTGTCCGCCTCGCGCCCGCGGGTGGGCTGCAGGATAATGGTGTGGGGGCTGGCGGCGCACGCCAGGGCGGGGCCTTCGAGCCGGAGCACACAGACTTGCAAGTCCATCACGGACATCGCCTCCTCCGCGGACGCTGGCAGATCTCGAATCGTGAAGCTACGCGCGGACAGACGTTCCGTAGTTTCACGGCGCACTAGCCTACCGAACGGCGCCGGTGACAATGTCTGTCTCTCCTCGTGCAGGCCCCGGTGGTCCAGTATTGTGAGCAAGGTCTGGTCTGGCAGGTGCCGGAGCGCCAGGCAGCAAGCTACTAAGTTGACTACATTCTGTACGCGCCGGCGTACGACCGCTGGGCTTAGCTGTGCGAGCGGCGCGCAGCGGAAGACCGCGGGGGCGTTCCAGAAGAGATTTTTGTAGCGCAGGCCACTAGTCGGTGCCAACACCTTAACGACCAGTGCCAGCCGGCCATAGTGGTCGGACTGCTGCAGCAGTCCGGCCAAGAACAGGTGCCAGTGCTTCTCTAGTCGCAGCCTCTCGCACAAAGCGTAGGTAGCAAGTCCCCGGGCGCTAGCGCCAAGGGCCGCAACGTCAGTGACAGACAGGAACGGCACGAGAAATTGTACCAAGTGTGGCAACATCTAGTAACAAAAAAAAAAAGAAAGAAAAAGGAAGACCAAACACAACCCCGCCCCACCCAAACAATTAGTGACCAAAAAAGAAAGATCTCTCCTTTCCCCCCCCCCCCCGGCCCTCTTGCTCTCGCCTAATTGGGCTTACTCCTCCCGCGCGGCCTCCCCCCCCCTCCTTTCCCTGCTGGCTCAGGCTCAGGAAAAGGAGGGGGGGGAGGGGCGCACAGGGAGGGGGGGGGGGCCGCGCAGGTGACAATGATCCCGAACCCAAACATAGTCCTGCTCTCTATCGCGTTTTTTTTTTGGGGGGGGGGGGGATCCGGCTTTGAGCCAGCCGGAGCTTGGACCGTCGTGCAAAGTCTGTAGTGCCAGACCGAGGATTTTCAAATTCATCCGTATTATTGTTATTTTCTACAGATGCTTTATTTAAAAGCTACATTTTTTTCGGTTACTTTCTAGGTACTTGGCCAATTGTTGTTGGTTTGTGTCTAAACGGAACTGTTCCTCGTCACACTCTTGCTCTGCCCCCTCTGTTTGTCTTATCCACTCACTGAGGTTATTAGGGGGCGGGAGAGTAAAAAAAAAAGAACGGGCGTGGTTGTCACTGGGCTGATCCACTCGGCCTGCCTTCCAGTCTTGCCATGGGCTTGGAAAGAAAAAACGTTAGCACCCCCCGTTGGTGTAATCATGGGTGAATAACCCCTGGCGCTTAAACTTGTTTGGAGGGCGGGGAGGACGTGGCCCGAGCTTGCGGTTACACGCAGCTGTAGCTGCCGTCACCGTTGAGCTGGCACACCTTGCTCAGCGACGCACACGCGGTCACGCCCGCGCACGCGCCGGTATTGTTCATCCGGAAGCGGAACAGCTTGACACCGCTGTACGCGGCCGTGGACGTGCCCATGTATTTCAGGTACATTTTGTTAAAGGCCAGATCCGCGCCCGTCGGCGTGTAGCTGCCTAAGGTGTGTGTCGCCAGCACCGTGGCACTGATAGGGATGCCAGTCATCGAATTAGACGCGATCACCACCGTAGTAGTGCCCGAGTTGAGCTGCACCGAAACCTCCAGGTTGCCGCTGTAACCTATGCCGACGATGGAAGACTTGATACCCTGCACCTGGAACCCGTACGTGAGGCCTACCTTGAGCACCAGCTGGCTGCCAAACGTGTGCACCATCGTGATATAATCGCTCGCGCCGTTCGGGGCGTACAACTGGACACCCTTGCCGTACGTACCGTCGGTGAGCGCGGTAGCGGTGCCGACGGCCGCCACCGATTGCGTCCAGTACGTGCCGTACGCGAATTCGGTTAGTACCAGGTCGCGCAGGCAGCCGGTGCCGGTGTAGGGCGCGAACGACTGTGCCCAGCAAGTGCAGGTATAGCTGCCGTACGTGTTGACACAGTCGCCCCACTGACAGAGGGTAGTGGTCGTGCACTCGTTGATGTCGGGCGAGGTCGTAGGCGTCACCGTTAGGGTGGGGGTAGGGCTAGGCGTGACCGTGGTGGACGGCGTCAGTGAAATGGTCGGCGTTCTGGTCACGCTGGGCGTGACGGACACAGAGGCGCTGACGGAGAGAGTTGGTGTGAGAGAGACACTAGCGGTGAGGGACGGCGAACTGGACTCCGTGGTGGACGGCGTGGTGGACGGGGAGACCGTGATGGACGAGGTCAGCGAGACGCTGGGCGTGACGGACACCGAGGCGCTAACGGATAGGGTTGGTGTGAGGGAGACACTAGCAGTGAGGGAAGGCGAACTGGACGCCGTGGTGGACGGCGTGGTGGACGGGGAGACCGTGATGGACGGGGTCAACGACACGCTAGGCGTAACGGACACCGAGGCGCTAACGGACAGGGTTGGTGTGAGGGAGACACTAGCAGTGAGGGACAGTGAACTGGACGCGGTGATGGACGGGGTCAACGACACGCTAGGCGTAACGGACACCGAGGCGCTAACGGACAGGGTTGGTGTGAGAGAGACAGTGGCGGTAAGGGACGGCGAACTGGACGCCGTGGTGGACGGGGTCGGTGTTAGGGAGACTGTAGCAGTGAGCGAGCTGAACGGCGTCAGGGACACCGTCGGCGTGAGCGACGCCGTCGGCGTGAGCGACACCGTCGCCGTGAGCGACACCGTCGGCGTCAGGGACGGGGAGGCCGTCGTCGACGGACTTGGCGATATCGTCGGGGAGAGCGAGCAGGTCGGTGTCGGGCTCAGGCAGTTGTACTCGCTAGTGCTGAGAGCAGCACAAGAGAACTGTCCGCAATTGACGATAGCGTCGCAGGCGTTCGTGCGCGCGATCTGCAGCGCAAACAGCTGGACGCCCGAGTTGGGGTTAGCCGGGGGTCCCCAGAACCGGAGCAAGACACGGTCAAAGCGCACGGTGGTGGTCACCGTGATTTCTGGCAGCACCAGCGTTCCTAGGGTGTCGGTGAAGCCGGCCAGACCCCACGTCTTGAACACGAAGCTCTCGCCGCTGTTGCCGAGGGCTAGCGAGATCTCCGGGATGCCGGCGTTGGCTGCCGTGGGCTCTTTGCGGGCCGTGAGGCTGAGGCTATAAGTGAGCCAGGGCCTGAGTTCTGCCTGGCGCCCGAACACGTGCACTACGCTGACAGTGTCTGCCGTATAACTGCACCGCAGCCACAAGTAACGCCCTTGGTCAGTAACTCCCAGTGCGGTGCCGGCGCCGCTAGACTGGTTGAAGGCCCAGTACGGCGAGTCGCTGTTGCCGGCGTAGCTGAACTCCGGCACCACCAGATCCCGCGCGCAGCTGCTTGTGGTTGGGAACGAGGCGGCCCAGCAAGGGCACTCTGCGGCCGCGACTGCCGTGTTGACGCATTCGGCCCACACACACAAGTCCTGAGCGCACTGCTGCGCTCCCGTCGTCAGTGGAGTGGACGTGGGCGACGCAGTTGCGGAGACGCTGGCGGACACGGACACTGAGGCAGAGATCGATATTGACGGGCTACCAGACGCAGAAAACGATGTTGATGCAGTAGCTGAAGGCGACGGGCTGCTAGACGCAGAAGCCGAAGGCGACGGACTGCCGGACGCAGAGGCCGAGGACGACGGGCTGCCAGACGCGGAAGCCGAGGACGACGGGCTGCCAGACGCGGAAGCCGAAGGCGACGGGCTGCCGGACGCAGAGGCCGAAGGCGACGGACTGCCGGACGCAGAGGCCGAAGGCGACGGACTGCCGGACGCGGAGGCCGAAGGCGACGGACTGCCGGACGCGGAAGCCGAAGGCGACGGACTGCCGGATGCGCTGAGGCTCCGAGAGACTGACACGGTTGCCGTTCCGCTATCACTAGCGCCGAGACTCTTGCTTGCGGTCGGTGTCGTCGACACGGTTGGCGTCGTAGATATAGTGGCACTGGGCGAGCCCGTCGCGGACGTCGTTGACGACGCAGTCGGCGTCGCAGACCTCGTCGCGCTGGGTGAAACGGTCGCGGACGTCGTTGACGACGCAGCCGGCGTCGCAGACCTCGTGGCGCTGGGTGAAACGGTCGCGGACGCCGTTGACGACGCAGTCAGCGTCGTGGAGACACTAGTGCTGGCCGAAGCGGTCGCGGACGCAGTTGACGACGCAGTCTGCGTCGCGGAGACACTAGTGCTGGCCGAGGCGGACGGGAGCCAGACCGTACAGCCCGGCGGCTGGTTGGCGGTGCCGGCACAGGACTGCCGGGTCGCTTGCAACAAGGCCGGGGGCGCGCCCTGCAGGATGGACGGGGCGTCCTGCAGGCTGTGCAAGGTCCACTGCGACAAGTCAGCGCTCACGGCTGCCCGCGCGAACATGCCCGTCGCGTTAGAGACTCGCGACAGATTCCAGCGCTCGAGGCCACCGATCACGGGCGCTTGGGTGCCAGCGAACATGTAAGCGGTATCGACGGCGGCCGACATGTTCCAGGCGCCGACGTCCGAAAAAGCTAACCGCGGCGAGTCCGCAAAAGCGCCGCGCCAGACCTGCGCCGATCGTGCCCGGAGGTCCGAAACATCGAACGTCGCGTTGGCCAGGCCAGAGAAGCTGTACGCGAAGTTCGTGACTTGCGACGTGTCCAGCTGCGAGAGGGGCGGAACTTCCACTAAGCGCGCCTCACCGTAGAAGTGGTAGCCGGCGGTGATGTCCAGCTGCAGCCCGCCCCACTGCGCAATTTGCAGCAGGTGCACGTCCCCGCTCGTGTACTGGGTATGCCACGTCGGGGTCATGGCCCAACCCGCCACGGCGCCCTTCGCGATCACTGAGAAGACGCCCGGCGCTGCGTACACGTGTGTACATGGTTCGGGTGCTACACACGTCGACTCAGGTGTGCCGTCCCCCCAGCTGACCTGTAACGTCTCGACCAACCGCCGGCGCCGCACGGGCGACAGCCCCAGAAAGTTAGCGGCGGGCAGTGTCCACGCCGAACCGACCGCCTCTACTTGCAGCGCTAGAACTAAATCATCGGGAGTGGTAACTACGGCCGTACAAGCCTGTGCGCGCCAGACAGTGCTGCTTAGTACTAGTAGAATTTGGAACGCCATGAATAAAAAAAAACTTGAGCAAGGCCGGACACGACGAGAGAAGGGCGGGGAGGGCGGTTGAACCCCAAGACGTTGACAAGACAAGAAAAGAAGCTAGACAGATCTCTGCCCGCTCTGAAAAAAAAACACACTAGTACACCAAAAAAAAAACAACACGCGCGGAAGGAAGGAGAATAAAAGAGACTAGTCTTTTTTTGTGGTGTTTTTAATTCTGTTTCTGGTACCAAAGATTGGGCCACAGAAAGGCAGGGCAAAGGAGGGGGGGTGAGAAATGTTTGCCTTCCTTGGAATCAATTCTTTTAGACGTCTTAAATATCAAAAAAGTGGCAGCTTTACGTCGAAAAACAGCAGATCTCGCAATCCCGTCCACACCTTTCCTCCCTCTCCCCTATAGAAAGAGAGAGAGAGCTAAGACAATCCCCCCTGTTGGAGAGGAAGGGCGAGGGGGAGGGAAGGGTTTGGGTAGCTAAACTTTAGCTAGAAAATTCTTTTTTTTTTAGCTAACCGGGCTTCGTTCACGTGCGAGAAAAGAATTTGCTCCCGGGCGGGAGAATGACGAAGAAGCTCCAAAAGATTTTTCGCGCTCTTTTTTTTCCTGCTTAGGTCCCAAAAAAAAAGATTCCCCCTTTTGTATTTCTATTTGGTTTGGCCTTTTTTTTTCAGGGGGGAGCGTAAGGCGATTTTGTCTACCAGCTTGGCCAGATTCGGGTTTTTTTTTTAAATTTTGACGGCGAAAATTTCGGGGCTGTGCGCCTGCTTACGAACAAACCGACCGTTCGTTGTGCCACACACTCCCCCGGGGGGGTTGGCTAGCCAACGTGCGCGGCTGCTGCCACCAGCTCTTTGTCTAACACAAGTCCATCGTGCAGCCCTTGTACCAGTCGACTCACTCCCACATGGAAAGGCCGCGGCGTGCACCCCCCCCCCCGTCTAGAAGGGAAGGCACGCGCGAACTACTCACTACGAATTTTGTGTGAATGCCGGCCTGAAACAAAAAAAAAGCTGAGTAGAGTAAGCTTACTTGTAGCAATAACGCAGTGGTTAAAGGGGGCTTGGTTCAGTACGATCAAATTTGGTTTACGCCGTAGTTATTAATACCTTTTTTTTCCTGGTGTGTAATTTCTTCTTTATTCGCTCGACCACAACCTCTTCCAACCAAAATACACAAAAAGGTACAAGCCTTAGAACCTGAGCAGCAAGAAAGAACACTCCCCTCACTCTCCAAAGAAATTAGAGCGCAGAAACTCAGCACCTTTTCTTTCGTGCGTTGCTAAAGAAAAAGGCGCCCTAAAATCGAAACGGCTGGCACGGGTTGAAATGTCGCCGAACAAAATTAAATGCACGTGTAGCCGCCCACAGTGTCGAGCTGGCACGACAATCCGGACGCCGCGCAGGCCGCCACGTTGGCACAGGCTCCCGTGTTGTTCACCTCCACGTTAAAGAGTTTGGCGCCACCGGGACTGGCCCAGTGTTGGATCACAATCTGGTTAAAGGCGAAGTCTGCCGAGGGCGTGTGGCTGCCAAAGCTTACCATCTGCTTCGCACTCACCGCGGGCGCTACGGTACTGCCTAACTGCACGGTCGTGCCAGTGTTTTTCGCGAAGACCTTGAAGGTGCCTACGCTGCTGAACGAGTAGGCCGTGGTGATCGCCATCCCTAACCGTATCGTGTAGGTCTGGCCCTGTTTCAAAACCACGGTGGTCCCCAAGGTGTGTTGGATCGTCACGCTGTCGCCCATGTTGAAGCCTAACAATTGGATCCCCACACCGTACGTAGGGTCCGTGAGGACGTCGACCATACCATTCCCGACAGAAGTCACTACGGTCCAGAAGCTAGGGTAGCCACCGTTGTTCCAGATCAAGTCACGGCGGCAGCCCGTGCCGGTCTGTGGCGGGAAGGACGACGGCCAGCAGCTGCACAGGTAGCTGCCGTACGTGTTGGTGCAGTCACCCCACTGGCAGAGGGTCGTGGTCGTGCACTCGTCGATGTCGGGCGAGCGGGTGGCCGACGCGGACGCCGTGGTCGAAATGGACGGCGAGGCGGAGGCGCTGGGCGAGCTGGAGCGCGAGGGGGACGCCGTGGTCGAGGTGGAGGCAGTTGCTGACGCCGTGATCGACACGGACGCGGTGGACGACGGCGACGGCGAGCCGGACCGAGAGGGCGTGGGCGTGTTGGTAGCTGACGCGCCCGGCGAGTTGGCGGGCGTGGGCGTGGACGTGATGGACGGCGTGGGCGTCGGCGACTGGCTGATCGTGGCGGTCGAGGACGCCGACGGACTCTGCGACGCCGTCAGCGAGGGCGAGCGGGTCGGCGTCGGGCTCACGCAGTTGTACACGGCGTTGGGGCCGATCTCGCACACCCAGCCCCCGCTGCACGGCAGCGACGTGGGACAGGCATTTTCGTGCTGCAGCTTCAGCCCGAACACATCGGCCGACGAGATCACCCAGCTGTAGGCCGTGGTGTACTTGAGCAGCACCTGGTTAAAGCGCACCTCCGTCCCCGGCATGAACGTGGGCAGCGTGGTAGTCTGCACCGCGCTCTTGCTCCAGTAATTATCCACGTCCGTGGCCGACACCACGACCTGCTGGACCCCACCATTGAGCGCGACCGCCAGCTCCAGCCGGCCCCCGTAGTTGGCCCCGCTGGACACCCGGCCCGTCAGGTACGGCGTGTAGATGTGCCATGCTTCAGCAGCATCGTGCGGCTAAAGGTGCGCACGATCTGCACGTAGTCGCCGCTATTTTGCAGCCCCAGCCTCACGTACCGGCCGTACGTCGCGTCGGTGTAGCCCCCGTCGGAGCCGTACGCTCTGCTGCTGACCGTCCAGGCCGGCGAACCGCCGTTGCCGGCGTAGCCGATCTCGGGCACTAGCAGGTCCTGAGCGCAACTCGTGCCGCTCACGGGCGGGAACGACGCCTCCCAGCACGGGCACGCCGCCAGCCCGTAGACATTCACGCAGTCGGCCCACGGGCACAAGTCGAGCGCGCACTGCTCGGCGCCCGTGGTCAAGGGCGTGCTCGTCGGCGAGGGCGACCTCGTCACCGAGATCGTCGGCGTGATCGACGGCGTGCGCGTGGGCGACGGGCTCACGCAGTCGTACGCGCCACTATTCTGGACCTCGCAAGAGAACTGGCCGCAGCGCGTCACGCCGGCACAACCGTCGCTGTGGTTCAGCCGCAGCCTGAACAGCCGTATGCCGCTCGGGCCGGCCATGGACCGGCCCATAAACTTCAGCTGCAGCCGGTCGAACACCACGTCGGCGCCGGCCGGCGTGTACGTGCCCAGATTCTGCGTGGCCAAGGTAGTACCCGTCGTGCTCAGGCTCGTCAGGGGCGTGGCCGGCACCAGTACATTTGTAGCGCCCGACCCCAGCCGCACCGCTACTTCGAGGTTGCCGGTGTAGCTGATGACGCTGGCGTACGACTTGGTGCCCTCTACTTGCAAGGGGTACGTGTCAAACTGGCGGAGGACCACCGGCGAGGTTAGCGTGCGCACTAAAATTACGTAGTCGTTGGCGTCGCTGGGCGCGTAGAACTGCACGCCCCGGCCGTACGTGGCGTCCGTCACAGCGGAAGCCGTGCCCACCACGGCCGCCGACTGTACCCACTCAGTGCCGAGCACCAGCTCTGTCAGCGCGTAGTCGCGCGCGCAGCCAGCCGGGACCGGAAACGACGCGCTCCAACACCCGCACGCCGCCGAGCCGTTCGCGTTCACGCAGCTGGCCCACGGGCACAAATCCTGAGCGCAGCGCGACTCGAGTGCGGCGGGCGACGGCGTCGGCGTGACCGTCGGCGTGCGCGTAGGCGACGGACTAGCGCAATCGTACGCGCCGCTCGCGCGCACCTGGCACGAGTACTGCCCACAATCTATAAGCTCGCTGCAGGCGTCGCTGTGGTTCAGCCGCAGCCTGAACAGCCGTACGCCGCTCGGGCCGGCCAGGGCCCGGCCCAGAAACTTCAGCTGCAGCCGGTCGAACACCACGTCCGCGCCGGCCGGCGTGTACGTGCCCAGATTCTGCGTAGCTAGCGTAGCGTCCGTCGTGCTCAGGCTCGTCAGGGGCGTGGCCGGCACCAGTACATTGGTAGCACCCGACCCCAACCGCACCGCTATTTCCAGATTGCCGGTGTAGCTAATGACGCTGGCGGACGACTTGGTGCCTTCTACTTGCATTGAGTACGTGTCGAACTGGCGGAGGACCACCGGGGAGGTTAGCGTGCGGACTACGGTTACGTAATCGTTGTTGTCGCCGGGCGCGTAGAACTGCACGCCCCGACCGTACGTAGCGTCCGTCACGGCGGACGCAGTGCCTATGACGGCCGTCGACTGTACCCACTCAGTGCCGAGCACCAGCTCTGTCAGCGTGCAATCGCGCGCGCAACCACTGACGGCCGGGAACGACGCGCTCCAGCACCCGCACGCCGCCGAACCATTCACGTTCACACAGTTGGCCCACGGGCACAAGTCCTTGGCGCAGCGTACCTGCAGCGCCGCGGGCGAGGGTGTCGGGGTGATCGTTGGGGTGCGCGTGGGCGACGGGCTGGCGCAATCGTACGCACCGCTCGCACGCACCTGGCACGAGTATTGGCCACAATCTATAAGCTCGCTGCAGGCGTCGCTGTGGTTCAGCCGCAGCCTGAACAGCCGTACGCCGCTCGGGCCGGCCAGGGCCCGGCCCAAAAACTTCAGCTGCAACCGGTCAAACACCACGTCCGCGCCGGCCGGCGTGTACGTGCCCAGATTTTGCGTGGTCAAGGTAGTACCTGTCGTGCTCAGGCTCGTCAGGGGCGTGGCCGGCGCCAGCACCGTGGGAGCGCCCGAGCCCAGCCGGACCGCTACTTCGAGATTGCCGGTGTAGCTAATGACGCCGGCGTACGACTTGGTGCCTTCTACTTGCAGGGAGTACGTGTCGAACTGGCGGAGGACCACCGGGGCGGCTAGCGTGCGGACTACCGTTACGTAGTCGTTGGCGTCGCTGGGCGCGTAGAACTGTATACCCCGACCGTACGTGGCGTCCGTCACAGCGGAAGCCGTGCCCACCACGGCCGCCGACTGTACCCACTCAGTGCCGAGCACCAGCTCCGACAGCGTGTAGTCGCGCGCGCAACCGCTAACAGCCGGGAACGACGCGCTCCAACACCCGCACGCCGCCGAACCATTCACGTTCACACAGTTGGCCCACGGGCACAAGTCCTTGGCGCAGCGTACCTGCAACGCCGCGGGCGACAGCGTCGGCGTGACCGTCTGTGTGCGTGTGGGCGACAGACTGCTAGACACGGTCGCGGACACAGAGACACTCGCGGAAATTGATGGCGACGGGCTGTTGGACGCGCTGCTGCTCGTGGAGACTGAAACGGTCGCGGTGACACTGTCGCTGGCGCCGAGGCTCTTGGTCGCGGTCGGTGTCATCGACACGGTTGGCGTCGCGGACGCGGTTGACGACGCAGTCGGTGTCGTGGAGACGGTGGCACTGGCCGAAGCGGACGGGAGCCAGACCGTACAGCCCGGCGGCGGGTTGGCGGTGCCGGCACAGGACTGCCGGGTCGTTTGCAACAGCGCCGGGGGCGCGCCCTGTAGGATGGACGGGGCGTCCTGCAGGCTGTTCAACGTCCAGCGGTACAAGTCAGCGCTCACCGCCGCACGCGCGAACATGCCCGTCGCGTTAGAAACTCGCGACAGATTCCAGCGCTCGAGGCCGCCGATCACGGGCGCTTGTGTGCCGGCGAACATGTAAGCAGTATCGACGGCGGCCGACATGTTCCAGGCGCCGACGTCCGTAAAGGCTAGCCGCGGCGAGTCCGCAAAGGCGCCGCGCCAGACCTGCGCCGATCGTGCCCGGAGGTCCGAGGCGTCGAACGTCGCGGCGGCCAGCCCCGCGAAGCTGTACGAGAAGCTCTTGACTTGCGAAGTGTCCAGCTGCCAGAGGGGTGGTATCTGTGCTAGCCGCGCCTCACCGTAGAAGTGGTGGCCGGCGGTGATGTCCAGCTGCAGCCCGCCCCACTGCGCAATTTGTAGCAGATGTACGTCCCTGCTCGTGTGTTGGGCACGCCACGTCGGCGTCATGGCCCAGCCCGCTACGACGCCCTTCGCGATCACCGAAAAAACGCCAGGCGCTGTGTACACGTGTGTACATGGTTCAGGCGCTACACACGTCGACTCGGGGGTGCCGTCACCCCAGCTGACCTGTACGGTTTCCGTCAGCCGGCGGCGCCGCACGGGCGACAACCCGAGAAAAGTAGCGGCGGGTAGTGTCCAGGCCGAACCGACCGCCTCTACCTGCAGGGCTAGTACTAAATCATCAGGAGCGATGGTCACGGTCGTGCAGGCCTGTGCACACCAAGCGGTGCTGCTGAGCCACAGTAAGAATTTGTACGTAACTGAGAGAAGAGTCTGCATTCAAGAAAAAAAAGGGAGGGACACAGGCCGAAAATAAAGCCAGTCTTTCTCTCTCTGTCCTCTCTAGTGAGATACACGTACTAGTGCAGACCACAAAGCGCAAAAAAAAAATAGAGCTCGCTCGGAAGGGGGAGGGGGTATTTTTTGTTTTATGGCTTTGGTTTGTGTTTTAATTTCTTGGTAGTTTATTTTTTTCGGGGCTGGGGAAAGGAGGGAACGAAGCAAAGAAGGGATGGAGGGGAAGAAAAAATCTTCGTTCTTTTTTGGGGGGGGGGGAGGGAGGAATTTAATTTTGCGAGTGTTGGGGGAAGAAGCCAGAAAAAAAAATGGATTCCCAGCATTCTCCTGCCAGAAAAAAAAAGCCCCAGCCCGGCGGGCGGGGGCCTGAGAGAACAGACAGGGTCTTGTGCCAAAAGAAGAATGTTGGCTTGCCAAAGTTTCTCCTAGCCTGCCGGCTGGAGATTCTGGGAGGCCAAGAAAAAATCTTTTTTTTCTTCTTCCTTTCCCTCCCGCCCTTCCTTTTTCCACCACGTGCCCGCCCTTTTTTCCTTCTGCCGAGGGAGACAGGTTGGGGAGGGGGCCAGGACAAAATATTTGCTGGCTGTTTTTTTTGTCCGTGACCCCAGCCCGCTCATCTTGATTTTCCCTGCTTTTTAATGTCGGTGGAGCCCCAGGGAGAGTCAACACTAACCAAGGAAGGACCACCGGTCAAAAAGCAGTGCCAGCGCTTGCGCTACTCGTGCGTCAGTTGTTCTTATCGCACCGATCGTCGGGATCATTTGACCACGCACGCACGTACGCACACGGGCGAGAAACCCTTCAAGTGTACGGACTGTGGGAAGCGCTTCTCGGACCAGAGTGCGCAGCGACGACACACGCGAGCGCACTCGGGTGAAAAGCCGTTCCAGTGTACGACCTGCCACAAGGGCTTTGCCTTGGTACAGCACCTGAACCAGCACGTGCGTACGCACACTGGCGAAAAGCCGTTCAAGTGTAAGTTCTGTGACAGATGTTTCTCACAAGAGGTCAACCTGCACACGCACCTGCGCACTCACAACGAAGAGAAACCGCACGAATGTACCGCTTGCGGCAAGCAGTTCTCTTTTGCGCATCACTTGGAGGCGCACGTGCGCACGCACACCGATGAAAAACCGTTCGTGTGCTCGGTGTGCGACCGTCGGTTTGCCGTGGCTACCAACCTCGCGAGGCACCTGCTGGTCCACACGGCCGCTAAGCCCTACGAATGCAGCGATTGTGGCGCTACCTTCACGACCTCTTCCAACCTCCGCCGGCACGAGCGCAGCCACGAACAAGCTAGCAATTGGACGCACGTGTGCAACCTAGCCAGCTTTGCCACCCGGCGCTACGCCCCCGGCCAGGGTCTGCTAGCGTGCGCCACGCGCTGCCCTGACCAACGCCGGCTCCTAGATCATGTCCAGCGTTGCCACACGCCCGGGGGCATCGCCGCTCGCTTTCGGAGCGAAGAACGCCTGGCCGAATTCCTGCGGGACAAGCGCTGGGAGTTCGATCGCGACCGTACCAACTTCGTGTCCTTCAAGAGCTGCCAGCAGCTGGGCTTTGAGGGCCTGGGCGCCAGGCCCGACTTCCACTTGACGGGGTTCCAGGCGCTGCCCGCCGGCCGCGCTTGCGTGGTTATTCTGTGTTGCGACGAGTTTGCCCACCGCTACTACGCGTGTGACGTGGTGCGCATGTACAAGATCAACGCGGCGCTCCGCGAGAACCCGGCCCTGGCGGGCTGCAAGCTAGTGTGGATCAGGTTCAACCCGCACTACTTCCTGGTGGACGGCATCGTTCATGGCCCGCCGTTGCAGGCCCGCTTCAAACGCCTGCACGAACTGCTCAGTGACCTCAGGAGCGGGCGCCTGGGCTGGGCACAGCCGACGTCGATCCTGCATTTGTACTACGATCGATCGACCAAAAAGAAGGAGCCCGTGTGGGAGGCCGTGGCGCGCAAGCTGTACCGAGCGGACGAGAGCCACCCGAATTACCACGCTATCGAGCAGCTACGACAGTGCGTAGTACCTGTCTGGTAGTTGCGCTGACAGTGATCGTCGAACGGGCGAGACTTTGTTTTCGCGCTGGTGCCTGGAAAGGGCGGCCTCTTTCTTTTTTTAACTCGAGCCTAGGAATGTTTAGCCAGAGCGAGAGCAGGGGCAGTGAAAGAGATTAGTTCTGTTGAGCTGATGTCCCTAGTTCTCTCGACATTTTTTTTTGGGCATTTCCGTTTGCCCCGGCTTCTTGACCTTTTGGCCCTCTCTCGCTTCTTTTCCGTTTTTTTTTCTGGCCACCCTGCCGCGTTTTTTTTTCTTTCTCTCCTCTGGGGGAGCTTTTTTTTTTCTTGGCATGGCAGTTGAGTCAGCCCCAAAAAAAAAGCCAAGCGCAAGTTGCGTATTTGGCTGGGAGGAACGGGCGGGGGGGGGCAGGGATAAAGAAGATCAAAAACACACACTGCTACCAAAAGAACCCAAAGGCAGAAGACAGGGAATAACAAACTTCATGAGCTATCACACTTTTTAAGTTGCGCCTCATTAAAAAAAACCTGTCCTTTTTTTTTGCTCCGGAAAAAAAAAGCCCGCCCGCACCGGGAGCCCAAAGTTTCTTTTCGCCGTCTTTCTTTCCCTTTCGCCTGGCCTGCGGGCCCTTTCCCCCCTCCCTTCGAAGCACGGTCTTTTTTGGTGTAGGGAATGAACAACAGATTCTGCTGCCCAGGATGCAGAACAAGTGGGCACCCGCTAGCTGTGCCAGGCCCGTGACGCACTCTCGCCATCGACGCCCCCCCTCGTCAGTAACCGCGTGCATCCCGTCTGACAGCACGGTTCGCGACGTATCGGTGGGCTGCGTGAGCGGCCGCGGCACCGACGAAAACCCCCACGACTTTACGTTCGACGATCGCAGCCTGCGAGTCGACCCGCAGAGCGGCCGCTGCGAGCTGTGCGGGGGAGATGTCTTGTCGTGCCCCGGCCACCAAGGACACCTAGAGTTCCCGGAGCCGTTCCTGCTGCCACAGTTCAGGAAACAACATCTATCAGGCGCTCGTGCTGGTGTGCAAGTTCTGTGGCGCACATTTGTGGGACACGGGAGCGCTGGTCTCGACCAGAGTGTCGGCGCCAACGTTGGCCGTCAAGCTCACGGAAGCGGAGCTAACGGCTGCGCGGCAGTCTATTGTAGCGGCGCTCCCTTGCCCAGATCACAGCGCGCGCGAGGCGCTGGCGGTGATCTTTGCCAAGCTGGACCAGGCTGAGCTCTGGGCAGCGCTCGCCGCGTTAGGATCTTCCGTGCTTACCGGGGTAGAGCCCGCGGCCGTAAACCTTGTGCTACAACCACGCACTAGCGCCGAGCTGTCAGCCGCCGAGGTCGTTAGCGCCTGGGAGGCGCAGCCGAACCTGACGGTCTGGCGCGCGGCTACCGCGGCGGCGTTCAGCAGCTGGCGCACGGCGGCGGTGCGCGGCAAGCGCCGGGGGCACGGCCAGGAGCGCGCCCCGCAAGCCTGCCTGCTGGTACGCGTCCGTCAGGTGCTAGAGTTTGGGGCACTGTCGGCGGTCGGCCCCGGGGCGACGCCGTTGCTGACACTGACGGGTCTGGTGCAGCAGGAGCGTGTACTACACGAAACGCTGGTGCAGCGGCTGGAGCGGCTCGCGTACCTGGGGATGACAAGGCGCGCCAAGGGGCAGTTCGTGCGCAGCACGCCCCCGTGCGAGCGCCAGGCGCTGGCGGGCGCCCCGCAACTCGAACACTGCCGGCAGCAATGCCGCGAGCGTCTGGACACGCTAACAACTGCGGTGGCCCGCCTGCACGCGTCCCCCGCCCAGCCCGCGACAGCGATCGAGGGGCTGGCGAGGCTGCGCTTACAGAAAGACCCGCGCGCCGGACGGCTGGAGCCCGAGCAGTGGCGGGCCTTTGTGGTCAAGGCGGTGTACTCTGCTACGGCGCAGCGCAAGCACTTTTATCTCCAGTGCTCGCCGTACCTCAAGGGCTGCGGCGGGGCGCAGCCGACTGTCAAAGAACGCGGCACCTCTTTCGGCTGCGACTTCCGGGAGGGCTCAGCGACCTTCGAACCCCACAACATGTACTGGCGCGTGCTGCTCGCCGCTGGTCGTTTGCCACTGGCCAGGCTGGGGCTGCCCTCCGGGCTGCAGTACGCCTTCCGGCTGAGTGTGTTGACGACCTCCCGCGCCCTACTGCCGTTCGTGCGCGCGACGGTAGGCGGCAGACAGGCCATGCTCAACTACGGGCGCGACCTGACGCAGCAGATCACCCAGCTGATCGAGCTGCTGCGCTGCGCCTGGGAGGTGCGGCAGGCGTGGGAAGAGACCGTAGCGACAGTCGCAATAGCGGGCGGAGTGCTGTTGTCCGCCGAGCTGGCGGGGGACCCGCTCGCCAAGGAGTACAAGCAGACGCTCAACTCCGCGTACTACTGCTGGCACTCGACCTTCAGCCGCGGCGGCGGCGACGGCGCGCTCGAGGACCAGCTGGGGCAGGTGTCCAGGAACCTGAGCGAGCTGTTAAGCAAGAAGGACGGCGAGTTCCGCAAGAACGGGCTCGGCAAGCGCATCGACCACTCGGCCCGCGGCGTGCTGATCTGCAACGCGCTCGTGCCCCTGGGCCACGTCGCGCTGGGGCTCAGCATGCTGCGCACGCTACGGGAGAAAATCCTGGTGGGCACACACAACCTGGCGGCCGTCCGCGCGGCCGCGGACCAGGTGCAGCGCGCCCGGGCCGAACTAACGGTTCTCCGCCGGCGGCTAGAAGAGGCGCGGACCGCGCGGCGCGAGTGCGAGGTGCTGCAGCTGCTAGAAAGCAGCGACGACCTGCAGTACAACGACGTGTACCCGAACTTCGGGCGCCTGTGGCGCGCGAATGGTGGTCCGCCACTTGCCCTAGAGCAGATGGCTGGCGACTACTCGTCGCACATCGAGGTGGGCGATGCCATTGAGGTGAGCCTCACCGAGGGCAGCAAGGTCGTCGTGAACCGCCAGCCCACGCTGTCGCCCCAGAGCGCGCGCGTGTTTACGGTTCTGGCCCCCCGCGCGCCCCTGTATACCACGGCGGCGCCGCAGCACTACTGCGTCGCGCTCAACCCGATCGAAGAAATACCCTTCAACTGCGACAACGACGGCGACGTCGTGACCGTCATTGCGCTGCAGAGTTTGCAGTGCTGCTGGAGCTCCGAGGAGACCATGGGCTCGGCGCTGCTGGCCACGTCGCGCGCGGCGGGCGAGAACGTGGCGAAGCTGGCACAGGACAACCTGGCGGTGTTGTTCCACGCCTTGACTACCAACCAAACATACCGGCAGGAAGAGCTGCTACATTTGTACGCGCTGCTGGAACAGAACGTGCCGGCGCCGCGCGGCGCCCACGTGCATTTGCCGCCCCAGCTGCCCCAGCCCGTGGACGGCGGGGAGGAAACACTGGCGTCGTGCTGGGACGTGGTCGCGACGTTTCTGCCGCAGGGCTTCGTGCCGCCCTGGGTCCACGGGGACGGTTCAGACGTTGAGTGGCGGTGTGCGCAGCGGTGGGACAAGGCCTGGCTCGGCCAGGGCGCCACGAGCCTGACCAAGCTGCTGCACGCCGACTACGGGCCCGAGTGGGCGGCGCTTTTCCTGAACTGCGTCAGCGTCTTCGTGCTCTGGTCCAACGAACGCCACAGCACCACCGTCAACCTGGCCGAGCTCGTGCACGACAACCCCTGGGCTACTACAATAGTAGGCACGCCGACCATTGCGGCGGCCATCGACCACCCGCAGCCGCCGGGGCGTTTCTCGTGGCTGTTCCGAGAACACTGGCTGCGGTCGCGGACGGCCGCGCAGTCGGCCGTCGAGGATAGCTTCCGCCAGCAGTGTGCGGTGCGCACGGCCCAGCTGCAAACAGAAGCGGCGAAGCACCAGCGCGAGCGTTATAACGCGGAGGTGCGTGGGCTCAGGGTCTCCGTCGCGTCCGGCGCCAAGGGCTCGATCGACGACCTGCGGCAGCTCGAGCTGCAGACGGGGCTACACCTTTACGAGCAGGCGCTCATCTCGCCGAGCTTGTGCGGGCGCCGCAGCGCGTACTCGAGCTACAGCGACCCGCTCGACAACGGCTTCGTCACCAATTCCTTTATGTCGGGCCTCACGATCCGCGAGTACGGCTGGCACATGGTGTCGGCCCGCGAGGTCGTGGGGCGCAACGTGCGCACCGTGGCCACCACCGGCTACTTCCAGCACTCCCTGAGCTTCGCTCTGCAGGACGTGGTGTACGTCGTGCCGGGCCTGCTTATCCGTGGCGGCCGCGACGTCGTGCACGTGCCCGGACGGGTCGTGGACGGCGCCGCCCAACGACCGGTGCGGTCGGCGCTCGCGGACGTCTGGTTCCGCGATCAATTGGTGTGCGCGCTGCACCCGACCCTGCACGCCTGCCTGGCCCAAGGCTGCCAAGCGTGCACTAACTGCGCCGCGCTGACCACCAAGGTCTACCGGGCGCTCCTCGGGGACGACGGCGAAGACGCGAGGAGCGCGAGCGCCTGGTGCGCTCGGGGCTGCTGTTCGAGGAGCTGGCCTGGGCTACGTCGGCCGGCCGCGGCTGGCAACCGCGCACCGTCTTTGCGCTGCCCGTGCTGGCCGAGAGAGTACGGCGCGCGCACCAGGACACGGAGGAAAAAGCCAAGGCACGGTCGGCCACGCCCCACCAAGTGCGGGCGCTGGTGACGCGGCTGTTGCATTACTTGTGCCAGGTGCCCGGCAACGGCGCCTGGTGCGTGCACCAGGCCTACGTCGCCTCGGAGCTCACGGCCTGGCGAGTCGAACATGTGTACCACCTGTCTTTGCCGCTGCTGGAGATCCTGCTCAAGCAAGTGCTGTACTGCTTCCAGGTGCACCGCCTGCCATTCGGCTACTCCATGGGCGGCGTCGCCGCGTCTTCGTACGGGCATCTGGGCACGCAGCTCACGCTCAACACGCGCCACAAGCAGTCCAATACCATCCGCTGCACCGAGGGCCACCCCCGCATTTTGGCCCTCACGAGGCTGCAGTCCAAGGGCCAGGACTTCTTGCTGCGCGGCCGGCTGCGCAGCGCCGAGGAGGTCGCCCGGTGGAGGGCCGTCGACCCGGCCCGGCGCGAGGGCGTCCGGGTGCTCAACCGCCATAGCAGCGTCAATGACCTGCGCGCCCTGCTGCAGCGGGCGTCCGTCGCCAGCCTTTGCGTCGCGCTCTACTCCTTCGACGACTACCACCAGGCCCTGCTCGAGCTAGGGCTGCCCGACCTGCGGCTGCACGTACAGGACGCGGACCTCGACCTGCGCGGCCTGCGGCGCCGCCGCGCGCCGCCGGCGCCGGCCGGCACGACTGCCGCCGGCGCCCACAAGGGCCGCAAGCGCTTGGCCGTAGCAACGGCAGCGCCGAGCAAGCGCACGCGCGTTGCCAAAACGACGTGGTCGAAGGTCTCGCGCCAGGGCGCGCTCGTCGTGTTCGACGACGCCGCCGCCAGGGCGCACGGCTTCACGCGCGGCGGGCTGCAACTAACAGAGCTGCTCCGTTCGCAATTGCCGTCCTTTGCTGTTTGTTCCGCCTGGGCGTCTGCCGACCGGGGGTGGACGTGCCTGCTGCTGCGCGTTTGTAGCGGCAAGAAGTTGCGGCCCAAGGCCCGCGCACCGGCGCCCGCGCAGGCCCGCTTCGACACGTACCAGTACAACCATACCCAGTTGTACTGCGAGAGCCTACTGCGCCAGGCGCTCGCGGTTATGCAGCCCGCGATCGGCGTCGACGCCATCGACCTGTCGACCGCTGACTCCGTTCTGACCGTGCAGATGCGCCCCGGACGCACCACGCTGGCGCAGGTGCGGCGCCTGCTCGCCCGGCCCGAGTGGGTGCCCGAGACCGTGGAGATCACGGACCCGCTCGTCGCCTTCCAGGTTCTCGCCATCGAGGCCTGCTGCACGGCGCTGTCCTCCGAGCTCAGGAAGGCGCTCAGCGGCCTCGGCGAGCTCGACTTCTGCCACACGCAGCTCCTGGCCTCGACCATGTGCCTCAAGGGCCTGCCCCTGCCCATCAGTCGCGCGGGCTACGCACAGCTTGAGGACGACCCGTTCGAGCGCGCGCTGTTCGAGAAGAACTGCCGAATCTTCTTGTTCGAGACGGTCGATAAGATTTCACAGCCTGGGTCAATGTACTGGCGCTTTCTGTCGGGCCAGCTGCCGGAAGTGGGGGATGCTTACTTCCAAATCTCACACGACAGCACGCCCGGGGCGGCCGCGAAGAGCGACTAAAAAAAAAACTCCGAGTGGTTAGTAGGAGAATTTTAATTAGCACCCGTAACTAAAAAAAAGTATTCGAACTATAAATTCGAGAGAGAGAGAGAGGTTCCGCGTGGGGGACATTTTTCGTTGTTTTTCTTAATCTATGCGTAAATTGCAATGATTCAAGTTCTGCACATTTTGTCGCTGGATGTTTTTTAGCTGGACTTGGAAGACAGCATGGCACTTTTCGGCGTAGAGCGAAGAGACTTGTGATCGGCAGTGCCAGCTCACGGAGATTTCGGGCGAACTAACCTTAAACAAGTGAACTTTACAGGCCCCGCTGACATAGATCTCTGTCTTTAGTAGGGTGGTGGTGCGTTCCAGCTTCAGGCGCGTGCAATAGGGCGCGCGCAGGACCAGCGGGCTGTTGGCACGGCGCGGAAAATATTGGAAGAAGGAGTAGGCACGGAGAAGGAGAAGGAGCTTTTAAAAGCCAAATTAGAGGCGAACAAGGAAATTTTTGACCCTCCACATGCAGGTGGTGTCAAGCCTGAAGATTTCACTGCGGTTATTTACAAATACCGGGTGCGGAGCCGTCACCGGCACCACGAAGGGCGAATTTGAGTATACATGAGGCGAAGATAGCGGAGGAGCTAGCAAGACAGCTGCTCAATGAGGACTTTATTGAGAGATCAACATCCTCAATAGTCTCACAACCGAGAATAGTGCCGAAGCCAGGGGGAGAATGGCGCCTGACAGTTAACCATGCTCGTGTTAACAAGGTGCTGGAGGAAGAGAGAAATCCTCTCCCGACATTAGAAGAAGGAAGGAGAGTACTGCGGAATGCAAAATTCTATTCAGTCATTGACCTTAAGAATGGCTTCTGGCAGATACCACTGGAGGAAAAGTCCAGATGGCTGACGGCGTTTGTGGTGGGTATGGAAATATACCAATGGAAAGTGCTTCCGATGGGCCTCAAGCAAGCCCCAGGACTTTTCCAGAAGGCGATGCAGAAGATGTTGAGCAGTCAGTACGATGATTTGTCTGACGGTGGCTTTATGAGAAGGCGGGGACAGAAGGCGGGAGAATATGCATTTTGCTATATCGATGACATTATCGTATACTCTAACACAATGGAGGAGCATATCGATCATTTGTCCGATATATTCAGGCGCATCGGAGCTTTTGGCCTGAAGTGCAATCTAAAGAAGTGTCAACTTGCCAAGACGAGTGTGACATACTTAGGGTACGAGATCTCCCATAATCGAGTCTCGATATCCAAAGAGAAGAGGGAGGAGATTATGAATCGACCGATACCGAAGAACCGCACTGAATTGCACTCATTCCTTGCGATGGCGCAATACTATAGCCAGTTTATACCCGATTGGGGTGCAACACGGGCTAAAGTGGAGAAAATGATAGATTTTGGAGACTTTGAGAAGTGGGACGAAGAGGCTTTGCAAGCGTTTCATGCGCTCAAAGATCTCATTTACAAAGACCCGAAAGACGGAGGACTGGTGTTAACGATGCCCGACTTTACGAAACAATTCGTAGTCGATACAGACGCATCTAAGTTTGCGATTGGGGCTGTATTACAACAAGAGGATGAGGAGAAGAAATTACGCCCAATCATGTTTATTAGTAGGAAGTTGTGTGCGGCGGAGAGAAACTATTGCACAAGGCAAAGAGAGGCGTTGGCGGTAGTATGGGCCCTCAAGAGGCTCAGAGAGTATTTGTGGGGGGGACCTCAATTTACTGTCAGAACTGATCATCATAACCTGTTATGGTTGATGAATCATGAACAGACGGGACGGCTGGCGCGGTGGCAAGCGTTCTTGTCTTGTTTCGATTTTACAATGGTCCATCTACCGGGAAAGCGAAATGTGGTCGCTGATAGCCTCTCTAGGCTAGAGTTTAATCAGAAGTATCGGCGTTGGTGTCCACGGTGGAGATGGAAGACTTGTCCACTGACAAGGTGTATGAGGTCAGCCACATTGAGGCGATGGAGATGGCGAGTGGAGTCCGATATGACCGCACAGGTCTACGGTACAGTCCACAAGGCCCGGATCACGGGATATGTTGTGAGCTACATACCCAGGAGGACGCTGAGTGGTCCTATGAGGTATATGAGAATGCGAAGGCGAACATAAGAGAGGAAGAGGAGACGCAGGAAGTTTATGCGGAGCCTCCTCAAGAGCGGAGAAGTGACCTAGACGATGACCCGGAAAGAATCGGGGTACGGCTAGAAGATGGTACTATCCATATAGCCTCGCCTACCGCATGGAGGCAACAACAGGCTCAAGATCCGGAGTTTAAAGAACTGATACAGTTATATCAGAACCCGGATGAGCTACGGATGACGAAAGCGATCAAAGATCAGATGAAGGAGATGGGATGGAGAGATGGTCTACTGTGGTACAAGGGCCTTCACGGTCGCTATGCGTCACAGCCGGACAAATGGACCCTTTGGGTACCGGAGAGTCTGAGACGATTTATATTTGTCGCAGCCCACAATTGCCCACTTTTGGCGCATCCGGGTCGACAACGAACTCATATGTTCGTAGCGAGGCGATTCTGGTGGAAGAAGATGAAGGAGGAGATAGATCAGGCGGTGGATGCATGCATCCCGTGCAAGATAAACAAAACACCACTGAAGGCAAATTTCGGCCTGATTGGCGAATTTCCTCTTCATGCGGGGATGTTTGAGTTTATACACATCGATCATGTGGGACCTTTCCCAGAATCGAAGGATGGTTACAAATACCTCCTTACGGCTATTGACAGAGCCACCAACTATGTGTGGATCATCCCTGTCAAAGACGTTACCGGCAAGACGACGGCCGAGGCGCTGATCGATAGGATCATCTCACAGATCGGAGTACCAAGAAAGATATGTTCTGATCGAGGCTCGGACTTTAATAACGAGGTCATCGACAAACTATCTAAGTATTACGGGATGAAATGGCAATATGTTACTGCCTATAACCCGTGAGCAAATGGGAAAATCGAGCGGGTACACAGACCCCTCAAAGCCTCGCTAAAGATGTATTGCACGAAGAAGGAGAATCAAAGAGCATGGGTCGAGGCAGCACCATCATTTGCGTTTGCAATGAACTGTCTACCCTCTACGGCGTTAGGAGGCTCGAAGAGCTCAATCTCGCCATATCAGTTAGTATATGGGCGTGAGCCTGATATCCCGACTTCGCTCCTTCACCCAAAAGACACTTGGGCGGATGCGGATGAGTTGTTTGGGATGAGACTTAGAGTGAAGATGGAGGCGGAACAAATAGTCAGGGCGCATAGAGAGGCGGAGCGCCGAAAGACTGATGCTGAAGGGGTGCGACAAGCGCACTTGGATCAGATCAAGTTCCAGGTCGGGGATATTGTACTATTGTACCATCCTCAAGTCCCGAAGGGAGTCAGCTCTAAGCTGTTCACTCACTGGAAAGGACCTTATCACATTATGCAACAGACGGGACCTCTGAATTACAAGATCAGGGGTAGAGGGAAGGTGCAAATTGTGAATGTAAGAAGGCTGATTAAGTATGATCCCTTCTTACTGGAAGATGAATCCGTTGAGGAGGCGTTAAAACGGATGAAGGATGATTTCAAA